>JAWNPB010000148.1:9877500-10012500 GCA_035045355.1 Drosophila lacicola
GTAAGAATACATATGGCCTGTGTCGGGGAACGGCAACGCTGTCTTTTTACTCGCTCACTCTACAAGAAACTGCTGTGGCTTACTCTCATCCATATGATTTGTGCGATAGAACGGCATCGCTGTTTTTTATCTCGCTCCCACTACAGGAAACTGCTTTGGCTTACTCTCAATGCTCTTTCAATTTGTCTATGTACCGTTTAAATGTTTGTGTGTGTATTTGTCCGCACAAGCAAAAATGCCCACAAATTCAATTTTTCTCAAAAGTCGGTGGCATATCTTCCCTTTTGACGGGACGAGTAATATGAAATCATAAAAGGGTTTGCCAAGTCGATGCGAAATTCTTTCTTTTTAGCTCGTTCTTTTTCGAAAGGGTACCTAAGCGTTGGCATGTGTGCATTTAAAAGTTTTTGGACTTGCTATTCACGCATACTTGCGTATTTTGTATATGAATAGAAGCATTTATGCGCATGTGTGCCTGTTGGTCCCTGCCTGCCTGTCCGATGCAAATTTGACAATATTTTTGGACTTCTGAATTTCGAGCTCTACACACACACACAGAGACACAAATGTGTGTGAATGGGCTGATCATGGGCGCAAAATTTAAAAATATCATTATTGGCACGCTTCTGTCGCGCGCCCTTCTTTTTATGATTTAGGGCTTGAATTGATGAATGAATGTTGACCCCTCATTACCTGTAGATCAAATTCATATATGAAAAAGCTAAATATTTTAAGACAATAAAATTATTAATACTATCAATATATAATTGCTCCTAAAATTAGTTAAGTGATCAGTCACTTGACCCACATATGCAGGTGCAGGTGTTTGCCATAAGTTGACCCTTTCGGCCCAACGGGCTGCTGCAGGTAATGAGGGGTCAACATTCATTCATCAATTCAAGCCCTAAATCATAAAAAGAAGGGCGCGCGACAGAAGCGTGCCAATAATGATATTTTTAAATTTTGCGCCCATGATCAGCCCATTCACACACATTTGTGTCTCTGTGTGTGTGTGTAGAGCTCGAAATTCAGAAGTCCAAAAATATTGTCAAATTTGCATCGGACAGGCAGGCAGGGACCAACAGGCACACATGCGCATAAATGCTTCTATTCATATACAAAATACGCAAGTATGCGTGAATAGCAAGTCCAAAAACTTTTAAATGCACACATGCCAACGCTTAGGTACCCTTTCGAAAAAGAACGAGCTAAAAAGAAAGAATTTCGCATCGACTTGGCAAACCCTTTCATGATTTCATATTACTCGTCCCGTCAAAAGGGAAGATATGCCACCGACTTTTGAGAAAAATTGAATTTGTGGGCATTTTTGCTTGTGCGGACAAATACACACACAAACATTTAAACGGTACATAGACAAATTGAAAGAGCATTGAGAGTAAGCCAAAGCAGTTTCCTGTAGTGGGAGCGAGATAAAAAACAGCGATGCCGTTCTATCGCACAAATCATATGGATGAGAGTAAGCCACAGCAGTTTCTTGTAGAGTGAGCGAGTAAAAAGACAGCGTTGCCGTTCCCCGACACAGGCCATATGTATTCTTACTCTCTTGCTTCTGAGAGCATGCGGGCATGTCTCGAACCCGAACAAAAACGAAGGCGAGTTTGGACCAGCCGCAGAAATATCGAATGTCACCCTCAAAAGTACGGTTTGTCCGGTCTATATGTTATTTGGTTAGTGACCATACCATACGCCAGGTAACACCATAATGTGTTGCACTCTCTCCGTTTATTGTCAATATATCGATAAATATCGTTTTCGAGCATAACTCGAGGATTATAAGAGCTAGAGACACCAAATTTGGTATGCAAGTTCCCGTCTAGCATTCGCATAACTAGAATATTTCACATATTGAATAACTCCCGATGGAGCAGGGTTATTTTAGCGCCAAGAATGATATTTCAGATCCACCTAGTCGGAGTTGGAACTGAAGCTCAGTTGCGGGATTTGTTGCTTTACTCACCTCGCCGAGTTGATTGCGTGCAAAGCACTGGACGACGCCGGCGTGTCGCTTCTGGACGTGGCGGATGTGGAGGCGATTTTGTTCGGCGAGTGTCTCGTTGTCGGCGCTGGCATCCTCGCCGTTGATGAGCCAATAGATCTCCGGCTGTGGATGGCCCGTGGCGTTGCAGTCCAAGGTGAGGGGATCGCCCTCATTGGTCAGGGTGGTGTTGGGGCCGTGCAGGATGCGCGGACGCTCGAGCACGCTCAGCTTGATCATATGGACCAGAACGGGCGCAATGCCGTTGTCCAGGCGGCAGACATAGGAGCCCTGATCCTCGGGCCGGACATCGGTGATCTGCAGACCGTAGGCGAGCACCCGGCTGCGATTGTGATAGATGTTGGCCACATTGGGACTGCTCCAGACGGCGCCCGGCCGTGGCGAGCCAACGCCGGGGCACTCGAGTACAACCGTTTCGCCGGGCCGTGCGGCCAACTGTGTCGCCGGCTGCTGGAGCAGAAAATACGGCGGCGTCCGATCCGTATAGTCCACACGCAAATCAATCACCTGCGGCAGGCGCAGCTCCACCCCGGTAATGGCATTCGTTGCCGCGCACGTATAATTGCCCGCATCCTTGCCGCTGACCGAGTTCAGGACCAGGGCGCCGGCGGCGCCCGGCAGCAGCTCCGTTTGCGGCAGCTTCTCGCCGTTGCGATAAAAGCTCCAGATCGCCGGCGGATTCGAGGTGACCGAGCCGCAGCGCAGCAGCACACAGTTCTTGGGTGCCACGCTCCAGCGCACCGCGTGCCGGCCGTAGCCGCCGCCGCCGCTCGGATTGTCAATGGCTATCGAGACGAGCGTGAGCCGGGCCGGCGTCGAGGCAATCGCTCCGGGTCCATACCACGCCACGCACTGATACTCGCCCAGCGTCTGGGCGGTCACATAGATGCGCAGCTTCCACGTGCGCTCCTCATTGCTGCTGGTCACATTGTAGCCGGCAGCGGGCTCCAGATAACGATACGGCTCGCCGCCGCCGCCGGCGCCGCTTGCCCGGAAACGCCACTCCAAGCGATCCGGCTTCAGATTCAGCTCGCACTCGAACACCACCTCGTCGCCCTTGGGCGCCACCGCCGACTCCGGCGCCCGTTCAATATAGACGCCCAGCTTGTTGCTGCTCCCGCTTCCGCTACCGCTGCAGCTGGGGATGAGCAGGGCCAGGGCCAGAGGCAGCATTGCCAAAGGACTCATGTCTGTTCGGGCTGGAAAGAGAGAGCAGCACATTTTATGAGCTAAGGATTGCGCTTACTTTTCGTATATATCTTAAAGATTTGATTTTGATAAACTTTTAGCACCTTAAGCAGCTTCTTCTTCCCTTTGCCGCGCTCTATGTATGGGAAATGCATTCCGGATTAACTTCGGTGCCTGTAGTCCGATCTTTATGAAATTTGCAGGACTTAAATAAGGCTTGGAAAAATGTGTGTATATTGAAGCACAAGATGCTACCTATCAGTATAGGCTTTTTCAAATTTTAACAGGGTATATTTGTGGTTATCAAAAAAGTGAAATACTCCCTAAATTTATGCACTATTCGATTAGCTGCACGCCAAGTTTGGTGCAAATATCATTTATAGTTTTCGAGTTATGCCGAAAAGAGCATGCTTTAAAATCGATATTTATCGATATTTTGAAAGTGGAGGCAGATATCGGAAGGCAATTAAAACATTTCTACTGTGCATAGTTTATCAGAGTAAATATTTCGAATTTGAAGTCTCTAGCTTTTCCAGTTGCTGAGATCGACGGGTTCACACAGATGAAAGTATTTGAAATTTATGGAAATTTTGCATAAAATTAATATAAGCTTTTTGTCCATTTACTATAGCTTCGAGATACTTGAACTTAAAAAAAAACATATTCTTTGAGCTGACAATTTTATATGTTATAGTATTCCATTTATAAATCATTTCGATATTTCATATTTCGATATGTATCGATATCATTAAACTCCAATTTATTTCTGCTAAAGCCCCATTTAGAGCCCATTCGAAATTTTTTGTAATTTCTCAAAAAAATACCAAAAAAAAAAAACAGAATGAAAAAAAAACTCGTTTTAGTCATGAAATTTTGTACAGCTGAAGGCAGCAAAAGTGGGCGTTAAATTTGTGGAATGTCATGTCTTGGGCACAACTGTACCGCAACTGAAACTGGGCGCAGTGAGAAGGGGAGAAGAGGTGAGGGGGGGGGGGGTAGGGGCAAGGGCGACTGAGCTGCTGTCCTGTGGTAAGCGAATGGGGCGTGGCCAACGGAAGCACAGTCGCTCGCAATGTGCCATTTAAACTGGAGCCGAGGCTGTCTGCATGCTGCATGCTGCATGCTGCATGTTGCATGCAGCATGTGGCCAGCCTGGTGCCGCAGTCCTTTGGCCAGGGCATCAGATTCTTAATGGCGTGTCATTATTATGAGCAGGCCAGGCTGCAGGTGCTGCAACGGCTGCCCCGGCTGCTGCGTGGCAAGGAGCAGGGGCATGCGCAGGGGCAGGCTGGCAGCGGAACGCCTGTGGAACGGGTTCGTGCAGCATTTGCCCTGCGACAGTTTGCGCCTCTCGATTTGAAATTTAAACGATGGCAGCAAAGGCAACAGCAGCAAGTAAGAGACAAGAAAAAAAAAACGGGCTAACTGTGGCAAGCCGCACTTGTAATACTCTTTCGACCGATTGTTCCTATGGGAGCCATACGATATATTAGCTCGATACGATGTGCTTGGAGATCGGAGCAAAGAGAAAAGTATTTCCCATAAGAAATAACTCATTTATCGCACGATTCTTCCTAGAGAGCCATATGCTATAGTAATCCGATTTAGGGAGGATTTTGAGAAAAAGATGTTCATATACGAATTTAATATACGACTGATCATAGCTGTGGCAACTATATGATATATGTAGTGGCACGATCCGACGGAATATAAAAAGTTTTCTCAAGATAGCTTCAAAATTGGAAGACTGGAAACATAAAGACAGACCGATTGGAATCTGTACATAATATTAACTCTAATTGTGCTACGAAAAACAATATTTCGATAACGATTTTTATCGATTTCTCGAAAACGCAGCCGGTTATCGATCTGTTTGTGCTTTAAAGTGACCTAGGCTCAAATTCTCTCGCCAACTCTTTTAGTTATCGAGATCGACGCATGAATATCGACAGACAGACGGACAGAGGCTGATCGGAAATATATATATAATATATCTATATACTTTATGCCAGCCTTTTGGCTGTTACATACATTTGCACATATCTGATATACTCTACTTAACCCATTTGCAATGGTTTAGGGGCATAAAAAAAGGAACACAAAAGCGCGCGCGGAATTCCAAGAAACGGCCGCCCGGTCTGCCCAGTTCCCGTCCCGTCTGGCCCAACCTCCCTCCCTCCCTCTCTCTCTCTCTCTCTCTCTCTCTGTCTCCCTCCAACCCTGCCTCCTGCTCGCTCTGTCGCTTTTTGACGCACATAAATCGCAACGCGGCTCCCATTTGAAAGTCATTATGGGGCAGGCAGCGAGTGAGGCAGGCGCGTGCAGCTGCCACAACGTCGCTGCCGCTGCCTGCTGCATGCTGCCTGCTGCCTGGTGGCCACTTGTTAGCGCAAGGAGCAGCCGCAAACCGGACTGCCTACACACAGGTATCCCAGGTGCCAGGTCCCCAGACCCGAGCCGAGCCGAGCCGATCCTCGAGAGCGGCCGTCGCGACGCTGATTTAAAACATCTGACAACAAAAGTAAAGCGCGAAATTGACGCAGGTTTCTGTTGCAGCGACTGCTTCTTCTTCTTCTTCTTCTACTACGGCTCTGCAGCCTGTTGCGTGTGTTGAAAATTAATGCGCATTCCAGTGCCCCAACAGGCAGCAACAACAACAACAACAACAACAACAGACCAAAGCAAAAGCAATAAAAAAAAGAGCTCGCAGAACAGAGGAAATGAATGGCTCGTTGCAAGAATGTGTTGCACGCACACAAATGACAGTCGCGGGGCGGGCGGCAGGGGCAAGTTAAGGGTACAGCTACTGGCTGCAAATGGCAATCAAAATAAATGTTACAATAATAAAAGATGAACTGCAAATAACAACATTTGATTGTGCGGAATGTTGTGCAACATGTTGCTAAGCATTTGCCACAAGCAGCTGCAATCTGAATATGAATATGAGCATGAATATGAATATGAATATGAGTATGAGTATGAGTATGAGTATGAGTATGAGTATGAATAAGAATAAGAATATGAATATGAATATGAATATGAATATGAATATGAATATGAATATGAATATGAATATGAATATAAATATAAATATGAATATGAGTATGAGTATGAGTATGAGTATGAATAAGAATATGAATATGAATATGAATATGAATATGAATATGAATATGAATATGAATATGAATACGAATACGAATATGAATATGAATATGAATATGAATATGAATATGAATATGAATATGAATATGAATATGAATGTGAATGTGAATATGAATATGAGTATGAGTATGAGTATGAGTATGAGTATGAGTATGAGTATGAATATGAATATGAATATGAATATGAATATGAATATAATTATGAATATGAACATGAATATGACTATGAATATAAATATGAATATGAATGTGAATATAAAGTTGCCTTAAAGCTTTCTAACCCGCTGTCTACAAGCTTTGCAACATGTTGCTAGCTAACGTGTTGCCATTGCTTTTAATGTGGATCGTTGTTGCATGCTAATTCGATTAGTCACACTTCGAAAAGGCCAATTTAATTATTAGAAGAAAGAAAAAAAAAAACCGAATAATAAAACATACAACAAGAACTAGAACAATAAAAAGAAGATGAAAACCGGAGGACAAGTTTTTATATATTCATTTTTTGTTTGGCCACAGAACAGAAAAGACTTTAAATGACAGACAATAACTGTTATTAATCAAATGAAATGCCAAATTAAATAGCATAAATTAACAGTCAAAATACACATGTTGGCTAACAACAAACAACAACAACAACAACAATAGCAACAACTTTTGGTGAATGGCAGCGTTTTCAGCGGCTTCTTCAAATGTTTGCTTGTCCAGTAAATTAGCATAAAACTGTTAGAAATTAGTGAAGTAGGCGCGAAGCCGTTGCAAGCAGCGCTGCCAGCAGCATATGCGGAGGAGGAGGTGGCACCACCAGGGCGGAGGGGGCGGCAGGGGAGTGGCGCGGCATATAAGGAGGGGCAGCTGTGGCTTCAACCTGCGCTAACACAATTGAAATATGCGTTAGAAAATGGGCGTGTTACCTGGCCAGATGCCCATAGAGAAGACAAGAAGCCAAATAGGAGTCTAAGGCAATGCCGAAAAGTGCTCGACGGGCAGTTACCCTGTAGCTAGATATACATACACATGTGCTGCATGCACATACATATATACATACATACATAAATATGAGAATGCAATGGGAAAAGCTTTTTTATCTTCCACTTTATGGCAATATGCGAACGATTTAGCCGTATGAAAATGCTTGTCTTTTATTTTAGTAAGACGCACCTTTCGTTGGCCATATCGCTTTTTTATCGCGTTTCTACCAGTTTTAAGTGATGGTATATCACGCCTTGATGATACTTCGATGGACTTCGATGCTTTCCTATAAACGGAAAATGCCTGCTTTTGGGACATTTCGGGATTTTTCTAGGCAGATATAATGAATAAATTATATGGTGTCGGCTGGAAGATACAATTGCGATAGTCATAATCACGAGAAACCTGCAGTCCCCTCTAGATATTAATAATACAAATATCAACTATAATAATAATAAAAATGAAAATACTAATAATAATAAGAAGAAATAAAATAATAATAATTATAATTAGTATAACAATATAAATAATAATAATAACAAAAGTAATAATAAGTAATAAATCTAAATTAGAATAATCATAATATTGGTAATAATAATAATGAAAATTTTAATTTTAATATTAATAATAATGACAATAATTGTGATTGTAATAAAAATAAAAAAAAAGGTTATAACAATGAATAATTACAATAATAATAATAATATTAATAATAATAGTAATAAAAATATTACAAATATTAATGATAATGATAATAATGGTGGTAATAATAATAATAATAAAATAATATTAGTAGTAATAATAATTATGATAACAATATTGAAAATATTAATAATAAAAATATTTATTCAAAAAATACAATAATAATGCTTTTTTATTGCATTGTAAGTGTCTAATGCTAGATGGAAAACATGCACAAGATGCTCATACTCTACTCTACGGCACTTGATATTTTACAGGGTAGCTGCGACTTTGTCTGCTGCTTGCTTGGAGCTGGCTCTGAGCTGTAGATCTTTGAGCGCGTATTTCATGGCGAGGCGGAACGCAACGACAACAACAACAATAATGACAACAACAACTGTTGCTGTTAGTTAATGTTGCTGTTGTGTTGAGAGCTGGGGCTGATTGTTGTTGCTGCTGCTTGCCCATTAAGCAGCGGCAGTTAACAGCTTGTAAAACACTAACACCTGCCACAAGCTGTTGTTGTTGTTGTTGTTGCACAGAGTTCAATAAAACCTGAGAGAGAAACGACAGCAGCAGCAACAATTGCTGCGGCAGCCAAAAGGAGCAATAGAAAAATCACGAATCGAACAACAACAACAACAACAACAACAACAACAACAAATAGAATAAAGATGGCCCTATACAAACAAACAAAACAAAACAAACAAACAACAACAACAACAACACACGTGTATATATAGAAAGATATGGCAAAAATTCTTGTGGAATGGAACCTGTTTTCAGCTTTTCAGCGAGCAGCTGAAGCTGAAGCTGCTGCCAGCCATCTGAAGCTGAGCCCAAAGATGACCGGAACCAGCGCAACAGGAGCGCAGCGCGGGCAGCAGCGGGCCCAAGGCGTGCGAAATGAAACGAAATGAAACGAAACGAAACGGGAACAGGGCAGCCGGAGTAGGGCAGGGGCAAAAAACCAGAACAAGAGCGAAAAACAAGTCTCAAGCGCCACAAGCAACAAGCTGCAACAACTGCGGGCAGGGGGCATGGGGCAGACGGGGGGTTGGGGGGCACGGTCGATGGGCTGCACATGTAAACGAGTTCGCAATCTGCATTCCAGGCGACAACAACAACAACAACAACAACAACGGCAGCAACAAGCGCAACAGGATTTGCCTTTCAATTGTGGCATGCACCAAGTGTGGGCCACGTCTAATTTTGAGCGCCCCACCTGTTGAAGGCGGCCGCCCCACCCCCCTACGAACGCTAAACACAACGTGCCGCATACAATTGCGGCGCATCTTGAGCGTGCGTGGGCCACGCAGCATTTTGTATTCTTCGGCGGCGCTCCACGCTGCGGCTTTTGGGCGCGGAGCGTGCGGCACGCCCACAATCAAAAGAGTGCCACAGCGTGGGCGCCACAGCCGCAGCCGCAGCCCAGGCCGCAGACTCAGACCGAGACTCAGGCCCTGGATTAAAGTTTATTATTCAATTTGTGGCAATGCGGAGCTTACCTTTTTCTTTTCCTTATTTGTCTGTGCAACGCGTTGCCTCTCTCTCTCTCTCTCTCTCTCTCTCTTTCTCTCTCTCTGTGTGTGTGTGTGTGTGTGTGTGTGTGTACGCTGTGCTGTCTCTTTCGCACACGCTAGCGTCGGGTCCACTCGCACCTTAGAAGCGCATTTTGCGACAGCGGCAACTGCAATGGGAGCATCAAAATATAAATAAATAAATGAATAAACCAAAAAAAAACAAAAAAAAAAAATTAAGAGTCGGATATGCCCGACTAGTAGATACCCTGAACAAAGCGGCAAGCTGCCTTTGCACATATTCTCGCTCGGTGCTCAGGGTCCGATTCTTATGAAATTTTCAGGCCTTGAAGGTGGGCATGGCAAAAAAATGTGTTTTCTTTTCTGTGGAGATTGGGGAAGGCCTTTAAAGGGTAAAAAATTTTATATGTGTATCTTAAAGCTGAAATATTCTTGAGCTGAATGCACTTAAAGAGAATTTTGATGCATATAGATCACATAATTCTCGAGTTATGCTTAAAAACCATGTCTGGAAATCAATATTTATCGAAAATGTGAAAAAAAAGAGGAGAAATGTTGATATAAAAGACTATATATAAGTAAAATTTCAGTCTTTTTCTCGTTAGGATGTTTTCGCGTTCTTACATCTCACAGGAGAGCTGATGTGATATAGGAGAATATATAATTGTAGTTTACGTCCTATCTTTAGCAGTTTTCGCATTCAAAAATCTTGATCTTTATAAGAAAATGGAAAAATTCTCGATCTGCATCTGCTTTAAAAGAATTATCAAATAAAATTTGCTGCATGCAGCTAAAGAACTTCTCGAGTTATACCCATGTCCAGAAATCGATAATTATCGATTATATGCAAATAGAAGAAGAGCTGTTGATATACAAAAATATATAATTCGATTTTCAGACCCATCTCTGACAGTTTTCGGCTCAATTCATATGTTACCTACATTGCCGCAATATCATTATACCCTTTTCTGGCATTTTCGCAGGGTATTAGCAGAGGAAATGAGGCGAATGTGTGTGTGTGTGTGGCAGGCAGACAGAGTTGCCGCGTCGCGCATAAATATTGAAAATAGATGACACTCTTAATGAATTTCAAAATAATTGAGGCCTAAACTGGCACAAAAAAGCTCAGCGACAGGCAAATAAATGCGAAGCCTATAAATAAAGTGAAAAGCCGAAGGAGAAATAAAACACGAAACAGCGTCGAACTGCGGCAAGCCGCACCTGAAATACCCTGCCAGCCGCCAAGCCTTATAGCTGACCGATCGGGCCGATCCAATGTGACATATGTATATACATGTATATAGTGCTCCGATCTGGCATATGTTCTTGACCTGCAATCGACAAGCGACTATTTTGTTTGGCAGCAGACGAAGGGACATACATATATCGACTCGATGCTGATCGAGAATATATATGTATGTATAATTTATGGCCTTACATATTTCAGGACTAAGTCAGAGTACCCGACGTGCACAGCTGCAGCAAAGTGCGCTGCATTAGGGTAACTCACTGCTCGGTGCAGGCAAAGATTTTCACTTGCTAAGGGCACTCGAATAAGGAATTAAAATATCTGTTGTAATATATTTATAAATAATTACCATGGATGGGATTGTTAATGGAAAAACCCAACTCGTAAATAAGACTATGTCCCAGGTTTTTTTTACTCAAACAAAAAATTTGCATTGATTAAACCAAATGTATAATTGAACTAGGTGAACCTATGGTTTTTTTTTGCTTCAACATTATAATAATATAATATTTCTGAGAAGAACTAAGAACCCGTTGATATGTTCATGTTGACAATAATCTTTGTTTAATGCAGCCTGTCGTTTGCCACTTTTAAACATAACAATTATAATCCATTTCTTAAGGAGAAATAAAAATAGAAAATAAAATAAATAACTTAATAAATAACTTTTAAATCTTCGAGCTTAAGAGATTTTCTTACGAGCAAACGAAAAAGAGGGGGTATCTTCGGCACGCCGAAGATTTTATACTCTTGCAGACATTTCCCTTTTGCAGATATGTGAGAATATCTTTGAAAACAAAATATTTTGCCTTATAAGATTTTATATGATATAGTGAAAATTAGAAATGCCGAGTTTTGTCAAGATATCTTGATTAACAAAAGAGGTTTTCATGCAAAACCGATCGTTCCTATGGCCACCATATGATATAGTGATCGGATCTGGCTCCGATCTGGCTCTCGTTTCTGCTGATCTAGAATATATATATGCTCCATGGGTTTTGGCGATGTCTCCCGCTATGCGTTACATATTTCATCACCAAATGAATAATACCCTGTACAAGGGTATTAAATCGTATGCCATACGATTGGTTCAGCTGAGCTTCGGAATTTGTGTGCATAAATCACTTGAACGAAAAGGAATGCCATTTAGTGAGTGCCCCTAATGTGTTTGGGTCTCTTTTAGTATTTGGCTGTCCCTTTAAAAAGACATTAAACTAAGAACACAACTCGAGCAAAAGTTTTTGACACCCGCCGAATTTCACTCAACAACCACGCTCCGCATACCTACGCCCCCCCCCTCCACCCTCCTCTTTCCCGCCATGCATGACCCCCCATTTGGGGACCCTACGGAGCAACATGTCATAAATAACACAAATCATTTTTTGTTCGTTGTTTTAAATGTGCCAAAAAAATCCATAAATAATAAACGAGCAGCTAAAGTGCGTGTGCGAGTGAGAGGCAAATATATGCAGTGGGCGGGGCGGGAGTAGCGTTGGCTAGCTATAGGGGCGGGGGGGCGGGGCAGGTCGAAGGGGCTGAACTGGCAGGGAAAGGGAAAGGGGGAGTGGGAGAGGGAGTGGTGGGGTAAGTCAGTCTTGTTGTGCATTAAATATGCGTTTAATTAATTTCTGTTGCCGATTTGCCGCTTGCCGCACGCTTCACGTAACCGACCCCCCACCCCTTCCCCCCTTCACCTACACCCCCCCGCTCGCAGTCGCAGTCGCAGCCGCTGCGCAGTTGTTGTGCAGTTGCTGGCCCATAATTTCTCAAACATTTTTGAAATGTCGCCAAGTCGAACAGCGCGTGAAAAACTACAAAAAAAAATACAACTGAATTTTTTTAGAAATAACAACAAAATTTTTTTGTACAAACAGCCAAAGGCAACAAAAACAACAATAAAAATTAAACTAAAACAAAACCAGGAAAACGAGCGCCACCCCAAACTGAAATATCTGTGTGTGTGTGTGTGTGTGTCTGTGTGTGTTGAACGACTTGTCATATTTCATAAATATATTTTCAGCATTTTTCATAAATATTTTTTTTTTGGAAATTTTTCTAAACAAAGCAAAAGGCATGAAAATTTGTGTTGTTTATCAAAGAATTGAAATACGAGTTAATTAAGTCATGCTTAGCAACAATAATCGCTCATCACAAGATGTTGCCAATGAATGTTGCCAACTGTTATTGTCGCTGCCGTCGACTGTCGGCGGATGCATGTTGCTGACCAAATTTGTTGCCGATGACGATCACGATGACGATGACTCATTGCAGTCGCGACACGTTTTGGGTTCATTCGCTGTGCCGTTTATTGGTCAGCAAATTAGAAATAGCTGCAGTAGCTGCAGTAGCAGCAGTAGCAGCGGCAGCGGCAGCATAAATGACAGCGCAGCTTTTTTTTATTGTTACTGTTGTGTGGGCGTGTGAAGCATGCGAGGCGTTTGCTGCTGCTGCTGCTGTCACGTTATTGTTGTTGTTGTTGCTGCTGCTGTTTATTGTCGCATCGCTTTCATTACTGTTGTTGCTGTTGCGAGGCTTCTCACAGCTGCCTTTTACTTTTGTCATAATTAATGTGCCTGGCATGCAATTTCTTGCTACATTTGTTGTTGTTGTTTTTATTCTTAGCACTTGCCAGTAAGGGCCAGCAACAACAACAACAACAACAACAGCTGCTGCAACTACTTTGCCCTGCGGCACAGGCATTTGAGCTAATTTGCTGTTGCTGCCGCTGCCGCTGCTCGCATTCCACGGGTGAAAGCCCCAGCACCAGCACCAGCCCGAGCCCGAACCCGAGCCTCCAATGCATTCACATCCATGACATTCACATGGACACGCGCCCCGTTGGCAATTGCAGCTGGTTCTCTAGCAGCATGCAAAAAAAATAACATTAAAGAAAAAAATAAGCTGGCAACATGCTCCAAAATTTATGCGTTGCAATTGCTGTGCGCAGTCCGCTGCCCGCTGCCCGCTGCTCCCTGCCTGCTGCCCACTGTTTAAGCTGCAGTCGCCACTTTGTGCTTTTCCTCATATAAGGTGAGTGCCTGGCACTTCCAGTTTCCAGTGAGGCTCATTTCATTTTGCGCTCTTCTCTCGCTCGCTCTTCTGCGATCGACGGCCGCGCTCTCGTTCTTTTTGCTTTTTGCCGTTGCGTTTTTGTCCATTTTTGGTGCTCCTCTGCCTGCTTACACTGCTATCCCTCCCCAGCACCGCGCCCCGCCACACAGCCACCGACACTATCAGCACATTTGCATGGAGCTCCTTATGCATTTTTCAAATGCTTCAGTTTTGGTGAGCCGCTCTCGTTAAATGCTGCTCGCAGCTCGCAGCTGGCAGTTGGCAGCGACGCAAGCAGCGTGCGACGGCGACAGCGACAGCGCTGTTGGCGTCGGCCCACCATGTTCAGTGATTGCTATCGTTGACATTGTTGTTGCTGTTTTAGTTGTTGTTGTTGCCTTTTCATTGCAATTTATTTGATTTTCATTGCATTAAATTTCTGTTGTCTGTTCGGCTTTGTGTCTCGTCTTGCTCTTGTTATTGTTGTTGTTGTTGTTGTTGTCGTTGTCTTTTGTTTTTGGCTTGCGCCTTTGTTTTTGGTGCGTCGCCATCTTTGATTTCGATCTTGGAATTTCAATTTGCATTCATT
Source organism: Drosophila lacicola (assembly GCA_035045355.1). Taxonomy (NCBI): domain Eukaryota; kingdom Metazoa; phylum Arthropoda; class Insecta; order Diptera; family Drosophilidae; genus Drosophila; species Drosophila lacicola. The sequence continues at coordinate 9,891,947 of JAWNPB010000148.1, forward strand.
TTCTGGCTGTTGTTGTTGTTGTCGTTGCTCTTCCTCGTCGCCTTCTGCTTTAGCTATGAGTTTTAGTGTGATCTTTCTCTATCTCGCTCTCGCTCGCACCTAACGAGCTTCTTTGTGCAATTCATCATAAACATTGCCACACACAACATTCATCAGCTGCCAGTCCACCACCCCCCACTCCCCCCCTGGCTCCTACATAGCTGCGTTCATTAAGATATTTTTGTAGCTGTTTCCGTTGGTTTCGAATTTAGATTTTGGTAATATTCTCTTTTTTTTCGTTGCGTGTGGGGTGAGGGTGGGGGGTAGAGAGAGAGAGAGAGCGCTTCCATGTCATGTCACCTTTACCTGGGCAGCTGCCACGCCCGCAGGCGTTAAGAGCATGCCGGCAACAGCTGCCGCATTTGCAGCAGATGCAGCTCAGCTTTTGCTGCGGCTAACACATCATGTGGGCGCCCTAATGGGCCAACTAATGAACGGTAATCTGGCGCTGCCCACGCTGGACACTCGGTAAATTGCGCAAATTGATTTGAAATTCATCAACAAATTCATTTGGCAGGCAAACAGGAAATGCAACAGTCCAAAAGCTTCTCAATCTAACCCCACTCCCCCTCTCTCTCTCTCGCTCCCCCTCTCTGTATCTGCTCGTGATCGGTGCGGTGCGGTGGCGGTGCCTCACCTGCCGCCCGCTCGCCTGCAACGTGGCCCGCCTTTGCCTCTGCCTCTGCCTCATGTGGGCCAAACATATAAAAATATAATTTTTTTCGCACGACAACGGCAGCAATTGCCGCACACCTTGCCGTCCAAGCTGCCCCCCGCCACCAGCCACACTCTGCCCTCTGCCTCTGCCTCTGCCCTGCTGTCACCTCATGTGCCTCATGCCGCTGCTGTTAATTTTCATATTTTTTTTCGCTTGCCGCCAGTTGGCAAACGGCCACCAGACGCCAACAACAGCAACAACAGCAACAACAACAGCAACAACAACAACAACAACAACAACGACAACAACAACAGCAACAACAACAACAACGACGACGACGCTGCCACCGGGTGGCATCAAATTGGCCCACATTCGGTTATTCCGTTATAAATACCCTAGCCAAAAGTATTTCCATTTTGTCAATGGATATGCATGCAATGCATGGAAAGTGACAAGTTTTCCACCCAATATGCCCCAAATATACCCTGTTTTCCAGTTGAGTTTTAAAGCTTATCTTTCCGTTCGATCTTGGGCATCTTTTAAGCTGCAAGTCTTATCAGTCTGATTAGGTTGAGCTTACTTATCAGAGATTAGATAGAAGATCATCTACATACATATGTGCAGCTAAATGGAATGCCACAGAATATATTTCAGATACGATTTCCCGACTTAAAAATAAATAACAATAACTTTATGATATTTGAAATAATTGAAGGAGTTTACAATGGTAAGAAATATGCAATAGTATAGGGTATATGGATATTGTCTAGAAATCCATAGAAGGCCACCTTTATATACATATATAGCGTATATATTCTATATTCTATATTCTATATTCTATATTCTATATTCTATGTTCTATGTTCTATATTCTATATTCTATATTCTATATTCTATATTCTATATTCTATATTCTATATTCTATATTCTATATTCTATATTCTATATTCTATATTCTATATTCTATATTCTATATTCTATATTCTATATTCTATATTCTATATTCTATATTCTATATTCTATATTCTATATTCTATATTCTATATTCTATATTCTATATTCTATATTCTATATTCTATATTCTATATTCTATATTCTATATTCTATATTCTATATTCTATATTCTATATTCTATATTCTATATTCTATATTCTATATTCTATATTCTATATTCTATATTCTATATTCTATATTCTATATTCTATATTCTATATTCTATATTCTATATTCTATATTCTATATTCTATATTCTATATTCTATATTCTATATTCTATATTCTATATTCTATATTCTATATTCTATATTCTATATTCTATATTCTATATTCTATATTCTATATTCTATATTCTATATTCTATATTCTATATTCTATATTCTATATTCTATATTCTATATTCTATATTCTATATTCTATATTCTATATTCTATATTCTATATTCTATATTCTATATTCTATATTCTATATTCTATATTCTATATTCTATATTCTATATTCTATATTCTATATTCTATATTCTATATTCTATATTCTATATTCTATATTCTATATTCTATATTCTATATTCTATATTCTATATTCTATATTCTATATTCTATATTCTATATTCTATATTCTATATTCTATATTCTATATTCTATATTCTATATTCTATATTCTATATTCTATATTCTATATTTTATATTCTATATTCTATATTCTATATTCCATATTCTATATTCTATATTCTATATTCCATAAGATCTGACTATTTGCTTGGATTTATCTATCTGTTCCAGTCAGTACAGCTGCTGATATCGCACCGATCGGACCGATTATATCATATATCTGTCATAGGAACAATCAGTCGAAAATTAAATTTAACCTCCTTTGTTTATCATCATATCTTGAGCAAACTTGGCTGTTGAGAATCTGACCAGGCTCTTTATATATACAAGCCTAATCCTAACCACATCGGACTACTATATTATATAGCTCTAGAGGTAAGTCTCACGTAAGTGCTGCGATATCGGTCTAATATATCTATTCAATAGGAAAAAATACTCGGAAAAACCAAAAGTTATTCTTTACAAAGGAAAGGATATTTAAGCTTCCGCTTGGTCTCCTTTTATGCACAGCTATGTGTAGGGCATGTGTGTGCTTCGGCTTGGTTTAGCTAGGCGTTAAGACTTTAGATATACACCCCCCCCCCCCCCCCACACACACACACACACACACACCCACAGTGAAGGCGTGTGCCACATTTGCATGAGTTGCACGAGCTCAGCTTGAATCAGAGCCGGAAGTTGACCAAGTCGGCGCGAGGATGGGAATTGCTTGGCAAGTCAAGTTTTGGAGCGAAAATCTTACAATGTAAAGGCAAAACCCGTCAAAGATACACTCAGAGAAAAATGTCGTATTTATTTCTATTAATTTGTTTTACTTTTCATAAATGCAATTGATGTTCCTTTTGATTGTGTTTAAATTAGGCAAAAACTTTTCTTGATTTTGAAATAAACTTAAACACAAGCTAAGGTTAAGTGAAAACTACTCAAAACAAGTATTTACATGCTTAAAGTAAGTTGTAACAATCCTTTGTGTAAGCATTATATACTTAAGTCAGGCATTTCGGGAAATTTGGCTACGTTCTTGAATTAGGAATTTTAATATCAACTTTATAACTTTGCAAAGCTGAATTTTGATAAGATTTTGTTGTTTTCTTTTTTCTAAGTGTACTGAAAGTAACAAATGTAACCAAATGGACAAAAGATGGGCTGAAATGTGCATGCAAATAAAATAATACATGCATTTGAAAATGTTCAATATCGTTTTGCTACTTTTCTGCTGAGTACTTAGTCACGCTCTCGCTTTAACCAGTTGCGAATTATAAGTGCTTTCGGCTTGCTCGCGCAGCGCGTCAAAAGGGTTGCATTCGGCAGGGGCACTTCGTAGGGCTGCCCGATTTGCGTCAGACAACGTTTTTTTTTTTTTTTGTTTTTTTGTTGCGTTTCTTTTTATGTTTTTTTGTGTAATTCAAAACGCGAGCCAAGTTCTTGGGTTACCTGCGGGCAGCAGCTACAGCAAATCGGCCTGGCCCATTGTCAAATGCTGTTGCCTTCCTGCTGCCTGTGCCTAATATGTTCATTAATTTTAATTATGCATAAATAGCCAGACACAAGCAACAACAACAACAACAACAACAACAACAGCGAAACTAACCACGGCTAAAAAGAACTAACACAAAGACAAGAACGAGTGGAAAAAGTGAGTAAAAGCGACGAAAAACAAATACCCTTTCTTTTATAATCGTAAAAAATTAGTTTTCGTTTGATGAGATACATCTTAATATAGCTCCGATTGGGGAGATGAAAAAATTCCTATAACGACACGCCGAAGCTCGAATACCCTTGCTGCACGTGCCCTGGAATTAATTTGATGCGAAACCTTAAGAGATAGGCAGATACAATATAATAGATCGTTATCAGAGAGCTTTACGGATATGTGGTGAGCATGTGTGAAGCTAGCGATTGCCAAGTTTGTTCCCAGCTACCCTAGAAAACATAAAAACTTTCCATTCATAAGCTCATTTTTTCAACCATTCATTCCACAGAGTTATATGATATAGTAGTCCGATGTGTATAAGAATATAACTCATATATTTTGAGCATATATCTTGAAGAACAAAACGAATACCTTCCAAGTAGAAACCTAATATACAATCGATTGTTGAAATGGCAGCTATATGATATAGTCCTTCGATCCGGTCGACTCTGATATGATTATGCCATATTTCATCCCAGCTAGCCTCAAGTCTAATCGCATAATTAGCACATAAACAAATCTATATCGACTCGTTGCTCGATACTGATCAGGAATGTATATATATATAACTATTTACTATTTTTATTCACAGTTATGTCGCGCGTTACATTTAGCATGACAATATCGTTTTAGCCGCTTGTTCGAGCGCATTTCAAAAGTAGCTCACAAAACGTCTCTCGAAATCATCACGAAAAATTTGATACTACGAACAATTTTAGTGGTACGGCGGGGTTGGGGGGAAAAGGCTTTTGTTTCGACTGTTTTTTTATTTTTTTTTTATATTTTTTTTTTGGGCCGTAACCCTAGGCCCCACTCGACGCGCGCAGCGACTGACGGGATGCCGTACGAAACGTGCCCCGATATCAGTTTACAAATTCATTATGCGAGCCGTCCGAGTGGGTTTCTCTCTGTGTGTGTGTGCGTGCGAGAGTGTGAGTGAATATGTGTGTGTGTGTGTGTGTAAATCAAAATGCAAAAAAAACCAAGCAAGAACACTTTAGACAGGCGTGCTTGACTCGAAGATACCCTGTACTTAGCGTCAAGTTATATATAGATTAAAACACACACACACACACACACACACACACACACACACACACACACACACACACACACACACACACACACACACACACACGCAACGCCTTCTATGCAGCTGCTGTGCTTCTTCTTCCCTTAGCCCCATACTATATATGGAAAAAACAGTCGAGATGAACTTCGGTGCATGTAGTCCGATCCTAATGAAATTTTCAGAGCTTCAAATATGGCATTATAAAGTGTATGTATACCAATAAAGCAAGCCTCTACCTTTTCAAAATCTATTTTTGCCAATCTAAAAGAGCACCTGTGGAGGTATTCAAAAAATGAGATATTTCCAAGCTCTATATACCGAACAAAAATCCACATACCAAATGTGCTGTATCAAACTCCTTTCCTCTTCGACTTATGCTTAAAAGACAATATTTGAAAATCGATATTTATCGATAGTACGAAAATGGAAGAAGTTATGGAAGAGATAATAATATATATATTTCAAGATCTAGATCATATAATTGCTGAGATCGATGCCTTCAGGCAAATAGAAGGTCACGACGAAGAATTTATGTACTGAATGGACTCGAACCTGCTGCCTGCCGACTGTTACATACATGTGCACAAAACATGCATACCCGCTCAACACATTTGCACTGGGTACAGGGTAAAATGAATGCACTTGTAAAAGAACTGTAAGCCGAGTTGCAAAAGCCAAGAATTGGCAGAATTGGTCAACGCGTAACTGAGAGGGGAGGCGGGGAGAGGCGAGAGAGAGAGTGGGAGAGAGAGAGAGAGAGAGGGGGGCGGGGGCATAAGCAGAGAAGAGGCAACTGAAACTGGCGTCTGGCCAATTGTAAACAAAACGTGATATAAAAATCACAAGAACTCAAATTAATTATGCAATTAAGCACGCGTCGTTGTTCGCTGTTTGTTGTTTATTGTTGTTGTTGTTGTTGTTGCTGTTGTTGTTATTGTTGTCGCTGGCTAATAATCATTAACAATTACACGCAACAATACCTGCAACAACAACAAAAGCGGAGCGCAGAACATGCAACAATTAAGTGGCAAAAACTCAATTTGATTTGCCCGCCGCAGTTGCCACAGCTGAAGAAGAAGGTGGGGTAAAGGGGGGGGGGGGGAGGGCGTACTCTCAAGGGATTCCATTGAAATGCGCTGTGTGCCGTTGGATAGGGGAGGGGGGAGGGGGGTGGAGGGGCATTTCGAGATGAAATGAAGACTTTCCGCTTGCAGCGCTCGCGATTCCCATGAAAAATGCAATTGATGCTGAACCACGGGCACGTCCTGGGCGCAATGGGGCGTGGCAGAGAGCAAAATTAAAAGTAGCCGAAGATTAAATACCCTGCCAAGCATGTGGTAGAGTATAGAAAGAGAGAGCGAGAGAGAGAGCTTTATTTGCTTCTAAAGCCAAATGACATAGAAGTTCGATTTGAAGAATTGAAGATAAGTTCATGATTTCGAAAGCCGAAGATTAAATACTCTTCCAAGCATATAGCTGAGCAGAGCTAAAAGTAAAAAGACCTTCATTTGTGTTTGTTACAAAAAAGTAGGGAAATGCTATAAAAGTCCGATTTGACGAAGAAGTTAAGAGAAGTTCGTAATATGTAAAGCCGGAACTTAAATACCCTTTTAAGCATATGGCTTAGCTTATGGCATTTTTTGCATAATTGGAGCTTCATGAATATTGCTTGTAAAAAAACAAATAAAAAATGTTTTCTCAAAGAAGAACCGATTCTCTATATGTTAACTATATGATATCCTCACACGATCCGCTCGAAATCGACATATTAAAATAATATTAAGAACGGGAAAAAGTTCCATTTAAGTAGAAATCGACTTGTCTGTTGATCAAGATCATGATTATATATACCCTTAGTTTATGAGTATGAAGTTACACATTTTGCGACATAATTATAGTACCCTCGGTAAGGGTATAAAACTTTTGGAAATTTTAAGCCCCTGAAACGGAACACTCGTCGTCGATTCGGCTCGAGAACTAGCTCCACAACTTAATTAGTGCTAAAAAGGGAACCAGTATGTGTATGGCAAGAAGAAGAACTAGCTCCCCAGCTCAATCAGTGCTAAAAAGGGAACCAATATGTGTATGTAAGGAAGTCTATATTTAAGTCATCAGCATTTTTGGGCTGACATTCAGCTGTATTTAGTGTCCAGATTGATAAGTTAATCATTTTTGCCTCCAGTAGGTCCGACAGTTCATTTAGTTCCATCTATGATTGACAGCTATTGAAAGACTTTGTAGTTCTCCTACATGCGAAAAGTAACCTGGTTCCCAACTCCAATTCGAGTAACTGGAGAAGTTATATAGCTGCTTTCACAGTTAAGTACTTTCCATTGAGAAACTCATTTCTAAAAACTCGCCGCTTTCAATCATTGATTGTTGATTGATGGACATGAGACCATTTAGTGCACGCTTCTATCGAATTAATTTCATACTTATTTCCTTAGTTAAGTATTTTAGCGAATGCAAATTGTTCATTCACCGTTTTAATTGGGTTATTCTTGGGTAAACCCACTGCTTCAATCATTGATTGATCTCTCTGTCACACACACACACACACACTCAGCGTAGATACACTTCCATTCAATGCGAATCACTTTCCGTTCTCTGCTCACTTTACGCATAAGCCTGAGCATTTCAGTTGAAGAACTGACCGAAACCAGATTTGATGATCTCATGTTAAACACACATTTAACACAGCCCATTAGGTCTGACCCAGCGCCACACCCTTCTTGGGTGTTACATGAGCTCTTTGCCTTTCATATGATCTTCTGGGCGATTGTCCGATTGGTTCTTGAACAATTTCTTTCACTGGGCTTTCCGCTTTGGGTACCGATGCTTTAACGACCACCACAAATGCGAGTTTTTTCCCACTTTTTTAATTTTTTAGTGTTTTGCATTAAGTTTTCATACCCTGAACCCATGGAAAATGCATGAAGAGGGCATATTGTTTTTTTCTTTAGCAACTGTAAGCAACAGACTTGAAAGAGACTTAAAGTATATATATTTGCGAGTTGTTTATTATATTTTTGGATACCTGCTTCAGTTTTAAAAAAATATTTATTTGAAGATAAAGGTATTTTTGTAAACTTAACTCGAAGATCATAAGAGATAGATACTCATCATAAAGTATTAACAGATATAGAATGTGGATACCTATCTCCAATTTCCTGTCGAAACTGAGTTAATCTTTCACTCACACTTGTGAATGCCAATTATAAGCGCTGAAAATTCCAACCAGATCGGACAACATAGTCCGAAGTTAATAGAGAATGCATTTCTTAAGCAGAGTGTGGCACTAATGGAAGAAGAAGAAGCTGCAGAAACGGCTTGGCTTGAAAGAAGACGAAAAGAAGTTAACATATCTCTCACGTCGCTGCTTGACACTGGGTATCGCCAAGTCGATCACATTTGACCAGCACACTCTTTTATTTATTTGTTTGAGTTTTTGGCTTTTGGTTTGTAGTTTAAAGTTTTTTGTTCTTGGCTTTGATTTGTTATCGGGCAAATGTAAAAGTGAACAGCATACAGGAAAAACAGCTTCGTCATTCTCAGTCGCAGCCAACTTTTCCCCACTTCCAGCCATCCCAGCTATCCCCCTGTCACCCCCCTGTCTCCCCCCCCCCCCCCCCTGTCCGCCATAGTCGCTGTCTTTTGTATTTTTATATTTGCGTCGTGGTTTTTATTGTCGCGCGGCTGCTCTTTCAATTTTATTAGATCATATTATCTATTTTGGTACGACAAATTTGTAATTTAGATCGGACTCGACAACGAGGAGCCGACGACGCCGGCACTTAACCAGCCAGTCGGGCATGGGTTCGATAGAGTGGGGAGGGGCTTACTGAAAAAGGGGTCTAACCGTTATGGGCTTTTAATTAATTGGCATTCGGTTATTTAATTGAAGCAGCCGAAAATCAACAACGGCTCCCACAGCTAGCGATGCGTTAAGAATCCGCTGCCCCGTCCCCCCTCCCCCTCTCTCCCCTCGATATAGGCACTTCCCGCTGCACCCTTAGCTTTAACGCTCGAATCGATCAATCGAGATCGAGCAGGCTGCTCCACATTTCGCGGAGGCTCAATTGAAAGTTCGTCAGTTGATTGAATGCTCCAACTCCGTAAGGGCATATTGATATAGTCATTAGGTGCGTTTAGTAGAGGAAATTACCCGGCGTCGTTTGGCTCGAATAAGTATCGTTGAAGTTGTCATCAAAATTGTTTCCACAAAGCGCGGCTACTTTGGGTGTAATTATGCGTTTAACTACAACTTGAAAATGGTTGCTGGATTTGAACCAGCGACCTCACTTTTGGCTCAAATATAAATAATATATGCTATCAAATGCTATCAAAGTTATTTGTGTTATTCGCGTCAACACGAGGCGTGCTTATGCGTTTAAAGTTGAGCTGAAAATCGCTGCTGAATTTGAACCAGCGACCGCACGCCCAGAATGATATTGAAAATGTTATCATAATTGTATTATGAGTGTATTTTGCGTCAACTGCACGCGTGTCTATTCGAAATAAAGTTGAAACTGGCTGCTGGGTTTGAACCAGCAACCTCACGTTCGACTCAAATGATTAATATTGAATGTGACATCAAAATTGTTTGTGTAATTCGCTCAAACTTCAAGCATGCCTATGCATTTAACTCTATGATGAAAATTGCTGCTGGATTTGAACCAGCAACCTCACTTTTAGATTTGGAATTTGAACCAGCGAATGATATTTTAAGTCTTATCAAAATTGTAATGTGTTTGTGCTTTTCGCCTACTTGAAGCCTTATTTTTTGCATTCAGGTGGGTTTGAACCAGCGACCTCAGTAAGCTTGCCTGTTGCCTTTGTAAGTGTATTTAAACTTCCGCTTACTTCTGCGTTACTTTGATTCTTTCTGATCAAATGTTGCATTTGATTTACAGGCTTTGGGTTCGGTTCCTCTCCTCTTTCTTTTTTTTTTTGACGAGCGATTCGAGACGAGAGCTCGACGGATTCCATATGGCAGCTCTTTAGTTCTTGGATCTTTATCGGTTGCTTCGATTACAACAGTTTTGAGGCAATGCTGTTGTTGTTGTTTGTTGTTGTTGCTCGCGTTCTCGTTCACTTTTCACATGAAATGCAATAAACCCAATTTAATTTTTGTCTTTATTTGTTTCATTTATTTACTCGCCCGGACGTGAGACGCCTCTCACTCTGTGTGTGTGTGTGTGTTTGTGCATGTGCCACAGCCTGAGCCCCAAAATTTGAGTAGGCGGGACAGCTGGGCGGGAGGGGGCGCTTGTCTTATCAGCGAGTTGAATCGGCGTACAACAAGGTTTTTATCACGTCGCGTAAACCAAATTTCGGACTTGAGAAACTGTACGAGAATTGAAAGTAAGTGAGCCAAGAGCGAAATGGAGGGGCCGGGGGCAGAAGAGGCAGAAGGGGGAGGAGGTACAACGGGAAGCGTGTGTAGTACTTGGGCTTATCTATGGGTTCGCTGCCCCTGCCCCAAGCAAAATACCAACGTTCCGCTCTAATGGTTCACGCAGCGGCATGAGCTTGGGAATTGAGATCTTCTGAAAGAGTGAGAAAGGGGGAGAGGGAGTAGAAAAGCTAGTGAGAGTGGAAGGGATGTTTAAGCAAAAGAATTTAGGTAAGATTAGCAAGTTAAGAACTAGAGCCAGATCGACAATTTGTATCTAAATAATGGAACTAGTTCTCTGAACGAACACTTATTCCATAACTATCTTTCTTCTTCATCAAATTCAAGCAGTATTTTGTAACATTTGCCAACTTGATCGCAAGCCAAGTCGCGATCAGCTTGTAGAACCTCGTCCAACCCAGTTAAGATCTTCCAAGAGATCTTCAGACACTTGGATGGTTCGAAAAAAAATCAGCCTGTATAATTTAAACAATTCTTGGTAACTTTTTTAGAATTCAAGTTCTTTTGTCTGTCAACCAAGATTCATTTATCATTATTGGGTACCCTTTTTGGAATATAGATAGCTCATATCTTTGGATGCCCTACGTGTGTTATAGATAGCTAAGATCTTCACAAAATTCTTTAATCTGTTGACGGGGTGTCCCTTCCCATTCCGTTGTTCACTTATCCAAGAACTATAGAAGCAAACATTCCGCCTGACTAGGCTAGAAAAGAACTCCTTATGAGACTTAAAACTTCAATCTTCTTATTCTATAGATCTTCAAAAACTGAAAAGCTTGAAAGATGTTTAGTCTAATCCTCTAGAAACCACGTTTTGGTATCCCCAACTAACAGAGTCTTAGTCAAATATACATTAGAGCTAAGATCTTTCAGAGCTGAAGATCCAAAGAGTTGTACGCTAAAAGAGCGTAAGATTTTCCGGTTTCGAATCGCTGGAATTTATATTGAAGAGCTCTAGATATTTTGTTTCAGTCGCAGGCAAGAACTCCAGCACTTTAGACAGTCAAACTAATGGGACTTTGGGTCTTAAATTGTGTGATCGTATTTATTTCAGCCGAAGCTAGTCAAGATCTTGCAAGAAGTCGACTTCTTGACAGCCTAGCTGAGCAAAATATTGTCCTTGGCCAAAGTTATGAGCAGAGCGAGCCAAAAGCCAATGCCGACAAGTCGGAAACAATTAGCAGAGACGCTGCTGGGGACTCTGGCAAGAACTAGGGTCCAATAGCAATGCCAATGCCAAAGTCGAAGTCGAAGTCGGAGACGGAGACGTAGACGATGCTCAATGATCGCAATGAGCGATGCCTTGGAATGCAGTCAACTGGTTGTTGTTCTTCTTCTTCTTGTTGTTGTTGTTGTTGTTGCTCGTTTCCAGTGAAATGAAACGGGCTGTGGGCTAAGAAAAGGTAAGAAAGAAAAACAATCAATGAAAAGGTTGCCCGACTGTCGACTACCTCCGCCAGAGCCCTGTACCCTTTACCCCTGCCGCTGCCCCTGCCCCTGCCCCTAAGCATGCCCCGTTCCATGTCTTTTGGTATGCGGTGCCAAGGTGAACCAACGAAAAAGTCGCTGCGACCGCAGCGACAACAAAACGTGACTTGGACTCCTCTCAGATCCGTTTCAGGCAGCCCGGGCCGGGCCGGGCCGGACCGGGCCAGACTTGAGACATTGGCGATGCAAATGCGGATGCGGATGTTGCAGCCGCCACTGGTCACTACTGCCTGTTCCATGGAAACCATTTCATTAAATACCCTGTAGCCAGTGCACCTGATCGCAATTGGGGTATTCCACAAATTGCCACAATGCAAGCGCAGAGATACATAAATGCAAGCATCTCATTCGAATGGAAGATAGCAAAGCGATAAAAAGGCGTTAAGTGTGCAGACCTTCTTTTTTGGTTGGAAGATAAGAACGCGATCGAAAAGCGATGCATGCTCAAGTATTTGTAGCATATCTGCAGGGAAGATAATAAAGCGATATAAGGCGATATTTTCGAAGCGATCTATTAATTATTATTTAGGATATAGCTAGGAAGCTACGCTGAAAAAATTCGTAATAAACTCTGTTTTTAAATGGAAGATAAGAATGCGATAGAAAAGCGATGCATGCTATTAATATCCTTGCCCTGCATATTCGCAGGGAAGATAAAAAAGCGTTATTGTCGCGATATCAATTTTCTCACCGGAAGTTAAAAAAGCGAGAGTGTTGAGCCCTTTTCTTTGAATGGAAGATAGGAATGCGATAGAAAAGCGATTCATGCTATCAAAATCTTGGCCTGCCTCAGACATGCTGCATATTCACAGGTAAGATAATAAAGCGATATCATTTTTCATAATGGAAGATAAGAAAGCGATAAAAAGGTGATAATATCTTCGCTAGATACTTTAACAGCTGTGCTTCTCACGCTAAATCTACAGCTAGCTAATGTTTCCTGGATTTTGACTGCTTTACAGGGTATTTGGCAGTCGCGTCGTCTGGCCGAGTGCATCGGCAGCCTGTGTTATAATAAAGCAGTTAAAATGTTGCCGAGATGTCGTCGAATGGCATCGTTAACCTTCAGCATGCAACGCGGCCGCAGCCGCAGCCGCAGCCTCTGCCACTCTCTCTCTCTCTCTCTCTCTCTCTCTCTCTCTCTCTCTCTCTCTCTCTCTCTCTCGCCTCGCTCGCTCAGCGACTGTTCCCGCCAGGTAGCCTATTCAAGAGATTCAGATACAGTTTCAGGTTGGGTTTCGGGTTCGGTTTCGGCTTTAACATTATTCGATCTGCCCTGTGTGGGCGTCATAGAAGAAGACAAGCAACAACTGTTGAACTTTGTGCGGCATCGCGTCGCCTATTTATGAATGAAAATGCGTTTCGGCATCTTCACGCACCACCATCAACATCATCAACATCTACATCATCATCATGATGCTCATCATGATGCTAGCTTATGAATGAGCTACCGTTTTCGGGCTCGTTTGCTTGCGGTGCAACGCCTGAATGCTGACTTTTTGCGTTTGATGTGGCAAGCAATAATGGGGTCTGCCCCAATGCCCCACGGCTTATCACATGCTTCAATGGGCTCAGCAAATGCCCGTAAATGGCGTCGCTGCCAAATTAACTAGCAAATGGGCAACAGATTTTACGTTTTCACTAGATTTTATTTGCTTCGCTTCGAACAGCACGTTCCCTTTTCCATTCGTTCCGGCCGAACGCACAAATTGTTATAGTAAAAGTTGTTCATCCTACCCAAGCCAGACATAAAACTATGACCAGACGCAAGTACACAGTGACAGCTGGGCACGAAATGATCTACAAGTCTAAGCGGAGGATAAATAATTAGCAGGTACTTTAAACGAAACAATCAAAACAAACCAAAGGTCACTGACTGCAATTGAACACGCAATAGTAAATTATCGAGCTTATATAATGTAGTTTCCGCTACAAAAGCTTTTTAACAAGTAGAAGAAATAAGTTATCCTGAGGATAGATTTAAAAGCTTAAACTGAGGATAACAATTTACCAGCTAAGAGTCACTTAGGGAAACACCCAATGATAATTTATCGAGTTGATATAATGTAGTTTCCGCTACTAAAGTTTTATTATAAGATGATTTTTAAGCTAGTTATCTTCAGGATAGATTTACAAGCTTAAACTGAGGATAACAATTTACCAGTCAAAGGTCAATTACTGAAGGGAAACACTCAATGATAAATTATCGATAAATTAGATATTGTAGTATCCACAATTAAAGTTTTTTACAAGCAGCTTTTAAAGCTATCTTCAGGATAGACGTACAAGCTTAAGCTGAGGATAACAATTTACCAGTCAAAGGTCAGTTACTGAAGGGAAACTGCAATAATCAATTATCAAACTAATATAATGTACTTTCCGCTAGTACAGGTTTTTGCAAGTAGATTTAAAAGGTAGTTATCGTCAGGATGGATTAACAAGCCGAAACTGAGGATAACCAATTAACAGCTACTTTTTACGGAACAATGGAATCAAAAATAATGAGTCCATGGATTATGAAGCTTGTGTTAATCCTCTACAAAAGTTTCCTTTAAGCGAATTAATTTATCTTCGGGATGAATCTTCAACTAGCTGTTACTTTAAACGAAACAGTTTAAACGTTGTTAAACTATCTTATAAAAGTTGCTTTGTAAACAAATCTTAAATATATTTATCTTTAGCTCAAATATAATCCTAATCTCCATTTAAGCACAATGCGTTGCCTTTGATCGAACTGTACACTGAAAAACACATTAACTGTTTGCCAGACACCTTAGCTTAAAAGTTGTTTGTTCTTGAATTAATCTCGAACTGAATACAATAAGTTAACTTTGTCTCAGTTGTTAGCAACCTATGCAAAGCCCTTGTAATCTATCTGAATAGATAATATAAACACGCTGTTTACTGTGCAATGGAATTGAGAAGAAAACGGAATGGAAACTATCCGCGTCTTGGACCTACATTAGTTGGGAATTCAAATCTGAATCCTTGGTTGTGTAAACAATCTGTTGAAGTTGTCGTTGTTTCAGTTTCCATTCAAGGGTTTCGTAATACCTAACACAAATATTATCTGACAACAGTTTGTAATCTTTCACCTAAACCCAATACAATAAGTTGTCTTTATTTCGTTTTCTGACAAGGTTTCATAATATACCTTTAGAACTAACTAGAGCTGGGAATTCATGATGCAACGATTTCCTTACATTCCATAACCATATAAAATATTTTAAAAAAATCTTCAACTTAATCTTGGATTAATCCAAATACAATCCGTTGTGTTTCTTTACATTCTGTCACAACTGTGCACAACTTGGAATTGCTTTCAATTCTTCAACAAAGATTCTTATTTCAAACCGATTTTGCTTTGTTTGCATCTTAAACAAAGTAATAGACTGTAACTTAATCTTAATCTGACAAAAAACAATCAGCTGCCTCTATTCGATTTCCGATTCAAGTTTTTATCCTTAGCTGTTTTTGCCAACAATGTCCATAATCTATCTAAATCCTTTCCGGTTGCCGTTGACAATGAATGAAGAGCATATATAGAGCAACAGGAGAAGATACTCGAAACGGTCCGCAAACACATTGGAATGTGATCCACACACAGATATATATATATATATGTATCTATATTGTGAGTGGCAAAGGAAATGGCTTAGCTCGCAGCGCTGGAATTTGCAGCAGCACTTGGTTAAAGATCTACTTGTTTTTTTTTTTTTCTTTCTTCCTCTCCATCTAATCATTGAGTCTAAACTGGCGCAAACTTTCAAAAAAAAAAAAAGGCAGAAAACGGCAAATGATGCCGCGACTCTCATGAGGCCACAACCGGCGCCCGAGGGGGGACCTGACGAAATCGAAGAGAAAAACAAGTGTGCCTCGGTCGATAATGCTCGACTAGGAGATGCCCTAAACACAGCGCTCGGCTACCGTTACGATTTGCATTCTTCTTCTTCCGTGCCCCCGCTCTGTGTATGGGAAATGCATTCTTGTGTAACTTCGGACTGTACAGTCCGATCTCAATGAAATTCTCAGGGCTTCAATGTCACATATTCAAATGCGTGTATACCAAGGGACAAGGCTGTAGCTTGAAAAGTTAGTTAAATATTATATCTAAATCGATATATCAATATTATGGGAGATGTCGAGAGAGAGAGAAAAAATAAGACAGACTCCGTCTGCAAATCTAAGAATATTCATTTGAAATTCAAGTCTGGCGAGATGCACAGACATGGCCAGATCCTCATCAGGGATCGGAGCTGCTTCCTTCTGCCTGTTACATACGCGTGCACAGAAACAATATACCCTTTCCGGCCATTTAACTGCCAATATATATTTACAAATGTGCGCTCGCATCGCTTTGGCTGGCTTTCTACTCACGCAGTTTGGCCAGAGTCGAGGTCCGGCGGCAGACACTCAGACTGCTCCGCTTGCTTCAGCTGCTCCTCCAAATGGGTGGTTTGGGGGGTTGGTGGAAGGGGGGGGGGGCTTATCATGAACGTTGATCTATGACTCGGCGCAACTTGGTGCGACTTGGCGCAGCTCTCGCTTGAACTCATTTTCTAATTGCCCCACGGTGAGGAATGTCTATTCATTCTCAACTGTGTTGTGGGCCACATGCTACTCTGGTATGTGTTTATTACTGCCAGCCCATGGGCAGACCCCGATACAGCACCCTCCCCACGTTCCCCTCCTGGAAATAAGTTGGCTACCGCCACACAGGTTTAATTACCCGGCGAGCGACGTGCAAAGTTCGAAGCCCAATCGGAATCTTGAACTGTGGATCTGTGGATCTGTGGATCTGCGGATCTTGTCGCGTCAGGCATTCGAATGTGATTTTCGCTCAATGTATTTGCTGAAATCGAGGGCCCATGGAGTAGAGGTAGAGGGTATCGTCTGCTATTTTAATTGAGTTCACAAATGCTTTGAACTGACCCCAACACACAGCTGGCGGGCACAATGCCGCTGACAGCTACGTGCTGTGCCCAGTCCCCAGACGCACAGAGGGAAGTCCCAGCCCAGACCCAAAAAACAAGACAACAAGATAGAATAGATACAAACAGACAGACAGACAGACAGATAGACAGTCAGACAGATAGACAGTCAGACAGATAGACAGTCAGACAAATAGATAGATAGATAGTTGTTAGTTAGTTTGGCTTACATGGCTTTGGATTATTCAATCTGTTCACAGCATTGTGAGAAATTAATACATCATCATCAGACAAATCAACTATGCCTTTCACGTCTTCCAGGTGCGTCTTGCCCCTTTGCCAGCTGTGGGAAGGTTTCACATTGGCTCTAATTAAAAACGCAAGTAAGCAAGGCCCAACTGATCGCCCGCAGGCCTGACTCCGCACAAATACCCTATAAACTGTATCAATAATGTCCAATTGATCAGTTTCCTATATCTGGTATTTTAATATATATATCTTGCTATTATATCAATACTTAGCTATATAGTGAAAGTGACATTTGCTTTTGAACTTATCTAAATTTCATTTGTAGCGCTTTCCCAGAAGTAAGTTTCTCAGATATATGTATATCCCATACTCTTCGTCAACTATGTTCATTTGAAATTCCTAACTTATCTAAACTTCCTTTTTAGTTGATTGCCCGAAAATATAAATCATAAAAGCTGCATCAATTATATATGTATGTGTGAAATATCTAACTTATCTAAATTTCAGTTGTGCCTTGTTGGCCATAGATATAAATTATATAAACTATATTAGTTATATGTAATAATAATAATTTCTTCTATTATGTCAATGGGTATTAACTTATCTAAAATCCATTTGAAGCAAGCCTTCCAAAATATACCCTGTAAACTGTATCAATTATTCATTCTTTCATTCAGTTGTATTTATTTGCCCGCATATATAAATCATATAAACGGCATCAGCTTAATTTAATGGATATTAACTTATCTTAATTCCATTTGAACGAAGTTTTTTAGAATTATATCCTATAAGCTGTATCAATTATTCCGATTCGATAATTTCTTCAGCTTGTGGTCTTAACTTATCTAAATTTTAGTTGGAGCTTGTTGCCGGTAAGTAATATAACATATAAGCTATATCAATTATTTATATTTGCCAGCAATCCATTAACTTATCCAAATTGCATTTGTAATTCGTTTTTCAGAAATTATTCTTTCTTCTGTTTATCTCTTCACTTATCTAAATTCTATTTGTCCTATGAAGTATCATGGTATAAATATATTTAACTCATCTAAATTCCATTTGAAGTCAGTTTTGTATTCAAATAATAATTTTTGCTGTTATCTATTAACTTGCGGTTAATTTTCCAGATACCCTAAAATTGCATTGAATTTTTCCCTAATACTATCTAAAGGGTATTTTCCACATAGAATTCTGATGAATTTCTCAAGTGAATGCTCTTGAGAGCTATCCTTCCCACTGTTTATCTTTTTACGTGTAGTTTCCCCCAAAATTAGTTTCGATTTGAGAGGGGCCCAAGCTAAGGGTTATGCGGCTCAGGGCATGGGGTTTCCTTCCTTTGTGGGGCATACTACAAAATGCTTCCCTTTGATTTTTACACTATTTGCTCGGAATTCGAACCGGCTGGGAATATATAACATTCCGATGGCGTTCTAATGCAAATTACGCTTATCTTATAAGTATTTTCTTAGCGGGAATCGAAGAAGCGTATTATCGATGTCTTAGATTTCAAACTAATTTGAATACGTAAGGGGCAAAACTTCCCACTTTTTTTTTTTTGAGCCAGCTGCTTTGTGACAAATCCTTTGTCTCTCCTCCCCCCTCCATAATGCTTGTGAGGTTTTTCAACCGAAAACATAAGCGACTTATGGGGATCAAATGATATTAGCTGACATATCTTAAATGTTAAGACTTAAATACACATCAACCAATTATCAGAATCGTTTAATATCAATTGCCAGTTTTCGGGTAATATTGAGAATATCTTGGCTTTTTAATATGCACAAAAAAGATCAGGAATATATCCCATTTTGCTTCCCTTTGCCAAATTTTAAGTCAATAAAATATACTTTGATATGGCATATTAAAGCGCTGCAACATTCATTAAGATCGGACTATATGCACCGAAGATAATCAAGAATTGAAACAAAAAGTAATAAGCCGATTGGTCCCCAATCTAACCACGGCTGGGAACACGTCGGAAACAAATGCCCAGTCTTCTAGTTTTGGTAAAAAAAAGCCTTCCTTCGGACACTTTCCAAGCATAGCGTAAAGGCAGAGGGAAGAAGAGACATAGCTCGGCGGTAGTTTCAGGGCATCTTATAAGGAACTCAGACTTGTTTTTTTAAGCCTTGGATCCTTGAGTCTGGTCTTCTTACCGGGAAGACACATCAACTGGTAGATGTCCCATCTTAAAGCGATTTATTATCCGAGCTAGACGCGTATGAATCACATCTGAGACTTGGTCTCTTCTATCTGGAAGCCCGCAAACAGTTATGAGGCCGAGGTACTTGCCGTTGTCCTGTCTGCAGCTACCTAAGTAGTTGTATAATGATGTTGACCCGGGTCCGTCCGTCTGTCCGTCTGTCTGTCATTTACCTGTGTCAATGTCAACTTCAGTGCTAAATTGTCGCTTATTAAATGTTCCGCTCGCCCTTGCATTGTCTCTCCGTCTCTACCTTTAGAGCTCGAGCAGAGTCTCCATCTCTTTCCTGCTCGGGCTGTCGATCTCTGTCGGATTGTCGCGCTGTCTGGGCCCAGCTGAATGGAACGCGGTTGAGCTACTTTATCAGACTGAATTCCACGTAATGCTCGTTGTCTGTTGTCTGTCTGCCGAAAATTATGACTTGTTTGGAAGTGCAAATAGCTCACTTCCTGTCTGTTTCATCTGCTGTGCCGAGCCCCTCTCCTCAGCCCCTGTCCCCCTACCTACCACAACTCTCTAGCTCTACGACTGTCCCGCCTCTGCCTGGTATACTCTTGCTGCCGGGCTATTCCAATTTTCTCACGCAGGTTGCAGCGCATTTAAGGCAATTATCTCGATCAATTGGAGCGCATATATATGTATATAGATTCGTGATCTGCGCCGATGCGCAGCTTCAAATACTTTTCTTTTGCCCTAAGCCGAACAATAAGCCAAGCAAAAACCGAACCGAACCAGCTATTTTTTAAAAAATGGTTCAGTTCAAAATAAAAAACTTAACAAATTTGAAACCTTATAAACCAAAATGGATGCAAAATTTGCAAATAGGTTCACGAATCGCAGCGAACCCAATCTCAAGGCAGGGTAGTTACTTTACGCTTCTTCAGCTTAAAATTGAGTATCTGGGCGAGGGTATTTAATATTCGGCACACGTTGATAACAATTCCCTCTTGTCGCTGTCGTCGCGCAGCCGCAAAAGTACTCTGATTGTTCTGATTGTTGTTGTTGTTGTTGCTGCTGCTGCTGCTGCTGTTGTCGCCGTCACGGCCCGACGATGGTCGCTGATAAGGCCCAAGCCATAGCGTTCCCCATTTTACCCATTCCCAATCCCAATCCCAATCCCATTCCCATTCCCAGAGCCGCAGCCGTGCCCACCCCTCCTCCGATATCCTCGACGCGATAAGGTCGTCCGCTACGTGCTACCGAGTTAGCTTTTGTTTGCTCTCCTTTCGCCCCTGCTTCCAGTTCTTCGCAGACTTCTCTCAAGGTTGGCTGTACCTTATTGATACCCTGGTAATGGGCATTATAGTTAAGGCATAAGACACAGACGCCTCCTGATCAATATCATATCATATCATATATCATATCTCAATATCATATAGTTCCTTAGTTTGTCTGAGCCAAACTTCAATCCGTCTTCCATATGCCGGATCGAACTATATAGCTGCCATAGTTACGTTGGCTCAAAAATTCTTTTATAAAAAACATTTTGGTTTTTTCAAATATAATAACTAAACTTATCTAATCTAACCTTACCTCTACTCTTTTTATTAAAACATAATCTTATTTTAATCTTACTTCTATATGATATAGCTCTTTCTTGTTGAAGTTATATATCTATAAGATAATGCTCTTATATAAAGAGCAGATTCTTGAATCGGTTGAATAAGAGAAAAACTTGGCTGCTTTTTAAGATATCTTCAACAAACTTAGGTTTTTAAGGTTCTACCAAGCTCTTTTCAGGTGTGTAAAATCTTATAAATATAGGACTATTATGTGGATAAAAGGGATTCGGAACCCGTTTAGCCATATCTCTTCCATAGTCCAGATCGATCGACTATAGAAACTCTCCTTCAAAAGCATTTATGGGAAATATGTGCGTAAGCGTATTCGAAGATCGGCTTGGCGATTGTTCCTGGTTTGCCTTTCTGCTGCTCTGCTCATCTTTTTGATTTTTGTTTTTTCGGCATGTGGGCGTGTCAGCGGAGTAGTTCACAACAAATGCTATCACATTACGTATCGCATATGGGCTTGTAATGCGCTTCCGTTTTCCAGCCCGTAATTGCCAACAGGTAGGTTATATCGGGGCGGGGCGGGGCGCGGGGCGCGGGGCAAGCAAAAGGCGCCGACGCCGCTTAGCGAACGGCGTTTTTTCGGCTCATTTGCGGCCGCTACTATTAAAGGTCGCCCGAGATTCGACTCAAAGGTTTTCTTTTGGGCCGGGTAGGGCAAAACCCGCAATTACACTTCCGCTATGAGGCGAATGAGGAGATAAAAACCCGAAACCGAAACCAAAACCCAAGTCGATCCATTCATGTCTCAGTCTCTCAGACTCAATCGAGATCTGGCCGAGATTCATTCCTTCAGTGAATCGAGCATTCGAGCGAGCATTCATTCATTCGTGTTGATTGCCACCTTTGGGCCTTTTGGGGCCGCCTCTGCCGCATGCCTCACGGCAGCCGCATTTAATGTTGTCTCCATCTCGCTTCGACTCCCCTCCCCCCCCCCCCCTCTCTATCTCTCTCTCTCCCTCTCTATGCCCCTCTCTTTGGCTCTGCAATGATTAGTCGTCGTCTGTGCTAATGAACAGCCGGCAGCAGCTACCTAGTGCAAAAAATATATATATATACAAGCAGCACTAAGCTAATTGTAACTGCTCAACTAGCGAATACCCTGCTTTTTTTAAATAACTGTCATTACAATTGAGAAGAGATTCAAAAAAAAAAAAAATCAAAAACAAATCAATGCACACAACAAAAAGCCTGTCACAATTAAATATCTAAAATAGACTATAAAAGGAAATTAATCGTATATCGATTTTAGTTATCGATTTTTCGTCACTATCGGAAATCAGACAACAGCGCAGATTTACAAACCTACAAACTATTCTCGACTTTAACAATTTTAATAGATGTTAAAAAACTGATTTGTGGCAAATCGATTTGATTCGTTTATCGATTTGATTCGTTTATCGATTTGTTAGCAGCTATCGAGTATCGGAAATAGCTTGCTCTGTAGACAGCATACCTTCATTTAGCTTTGACAGTGTCACGAGATGTTAGATAATTATTTATCGGAAATCGATTTTCTTTATCGATTGGTAACAGATATCGAATATTATGGCATACCTTGATTTAAAGTTCAATTTGTATATGAGAAATGTTAGAAAAGAGATTTATCGGAAATCGATTCTGTATCGATTTGTTGGCAGCTATCGAATCTTAGACCTGACTTGCCCTCTAGACAAATTATGTTAATATATAGTCAAAATTAAATGCCATCTGCTCTGAACATATTGATCGCTAATCGATTTGTTATCGTTCAGCTAAAGAGTTATTGAAAATCATGGACAAAATTGATTTGTTGCCTGTCAACCATTTCTTATACTATTCTAAAATTACAGGGTATAAAAATGAATAGCAATAAAAAATATAAAAAACAACAGCTCCACGGAACGCGGCAAACAAACAGAAATCAAATCCAATTTATGCTTTTTATTTCTTATTTGTAGTTTTTTTTTTCTTGTTTTTATGTTTTTTTTAACCAACATTAATCATAATTTTGGGCTCCATTCGGCGAGCGTGAAATAATTTTTATGCGCCGTTTTTACGGAACGAACCCAAATCCGAGATCCGAAAAGGTGTCAATCGCTAATTTGACGGCCAATGCGAGGCCTGATGAGAACTGCAGAGAGCTGAGAATGGAGCATGGAGAACGTGGGGCCAGCCAGAAGAAGAAGAAGAAGAAGAACAAGAGATGCATTGTGTTCGCGCAATTAGCAATGCGCCAAATGTTTGCAATCGGG
The DNA here is from genome assembly GCA_035045355.1 of Drosophila lacicola. NCBI lineage: Eukaryota > Metazoa > Arthropoda > Insecta > Diptera > Drosophilidae > Drosophila > Drosophila lacicola. The sequence continues at coordinate 9,915,107 of JAWNPB010000148.1, forward strand.
GAATACTTGCTACCAGGCCAGGTCAGGCCGTGCGAGGTCAGGGGTCCAAATCCAAGTCGAAGTCAGACTTGAAATTGTGGATATAAGTATATAACAAAGATAATCAATCTATATTTAAGTGTAGAGCGTAGAGCTTAAACAAACGGAGCATTGCGAGATTCCACTCGCTGCTGTGGAAAATTGGTGGATTGATAGTAAAACCATTTTCAAAAGACGTTACTAAAGGTTCGCTTAATTCAGAGTACTCTCTGAAGATGAGAATGAAAGATTCAAGTACAAATTTAAAGAATCTTGGAAACTTGGATAGTTTTTATTATTATAATTCAAGTATCATCAAGAGCAACAAGCTCATTATTATCATTATCATTATCATTATCATTATCATCAGCAACAACAACATCACATATTGTTATACAATAATACGAGATCAGCTCAATTTGGTGCACTGATATGGGTTAAGCCGAGAGAATTCGGAATGACAACAAGAAGAAAGGTCTTCGTGGGCATCTTTCAACTCGGTAGCTGACAGATCGAACGGTGGTGGGCGAGTGTTAAGGGTAATGGGTGTGGTGCGGCGGGAGCGGGGGCCGGTGCAGACAGCCAGAGCAGAGCAGTTAGCGCAGACAATGATGACGCTGCAAAGTGTAGGGGCTGAATGACAACGGTGCATGCAGTCCGAGCGAGAGAGGGAGAGAGAGCAAGAGCAAGGTAAAACGAAGGAGTGTTGGAGAGGGGGGAGGGGAGATGCTGCTGCGGGAACCTGTTGCAGTTTCGTTTTAGCCACTTGAAAAGCAATTTTTGAAATTTATTTTCCATTTATTGCTTTATTTATTTTATACCTTTTCAGTGTGGCCCATTCTACATGCCAGACAGCGTCTCTGTGTGTGTGTGTGTGTGTGTGTCTGTGTGTCTGTGTAGCTGCTTATGCGATTAGAGCAAGAGGAGCTCAGCCTCGGCTGCTGCAGTCTGTTTATTTGTTTTGGGCCCAGAACAATTCTCGACCAAAGCAAAGGCAACTTGGCCGCGCTCAATGGGCGCGGGGACAACAATCGAAAGTAATAATGAAATCTCATAAACAACAGCAATAGCAACGACAACAACAACAACAGCAACATCAACAGAGCGCACACACAATGAGTGCGAGCGAGAGCGCAAGCACAAAACTGTCTGCGCCCTTTTGCCTGTGATGAGTTCGCAGTCGCAGTCAGAGTCGCCGTTGCTATTGCTATGGACGACACTTGCCTTGATTTTTATTATGTTGGGCTTTTCCACGCACACACACACACACACACACGCATACCCAAGCACACATTCACATAGGCACACACATACGTGCACATGCGCATTTCTGCATTGTTGTTGATTGTTGTTGCATTGCCTTTTGATTTATTGTTAGCAGGAATGAGAGAATGGGCCCAGGCAAAGAGCAAAAGGCACAACAGCAACAACAGCAACTTCTCAGCAGGCACCGCTGCATTGTTGTTGCTCTCTCGCTCGCGCTGCCGCTGCTGTTGTGTTTTCGTGCATGCATTCCGCACTCAGAGCATTTTTACCTTTTGCCAAGAATTGTGCGTGTGTCTGCGCCTGTTAGAGTGTGTCTGTGTGTGTGTGTGTGTGCGTGTCTCTGTGTTGGTTTCTATTCTTGTGCGGGCAGCAGCGTCGTCGCAACGTCGACGCAGTTGTAGACAGTTCATTAATGTTATCAACAGCATGGGGGCATGGGACATGGGGTCGGGGGCTGATCGCTCATTTCTTTGCATTTCGGCCGCATCGTTGTAGGTAACAGCAGCAGCAACAACAACAGCGAGCTGCGCAGCTCGTATTACTGCGCTGCTGCGTCGCTGCCGCTGCCTGGGTTTGTGTCCAAGCTAAACGTTAATTTTGAGCCGCGTAGCACTTGCTTCTTGTTGTTGTTGTTGTTGTTGTTGTTGCAGAAATGGGCCAAAGTCGAGTTAAATGAAAAATAAATAAAACTGGTGGCAACTATTGGCCAAAAAAGGATACAACAACATGCGCTGCTGTCTTGGCCCGTACAAATTGTCAGCTCGAATGGAACGGGCCAGTTGCATTTTATGGACAGCTTGTTGACCACATGAACTACTTTCCAGTCGCGCAATTGCCGTTAGCCGTCGCTTAACAGATAAAAATAAACCACAACTCACCTGTGCAATGCGTGCAACCTGTGCTGCGCAGGATTCCAAGTCTCAAATCGACGGCCCGTTTCCTTCAGTCAGCCGCAATCACAATTGACATAGTTGAGTATTCAATATCGGCGCGAGCGAGAGAGCGGGAGAGCGAGTTTCCACTCTACACTGTTTTTTTTTTTGCTTTTGTTTTTTCAATCACTTGGTTCATTCACAAGCAGAAAACAAGTTACCTGTTTGCATTAAATAAAAGCCATTAGAAAACTTTTTGCATTTCTTTTGCAGCCATAAAAATGAAAACCGAGCAAACAAAAAAAAAAAAAAAACCGAAAGATTCAATTAGTTTTGGCCCTCTCTCTTTGTCCGACATCCGACGTTGGCAACAAGCAACGGCACATTTCCGAAATTCGACTCTCCAAATATTTGGCATTAGAAATGGGAAAGAGGAAGCAGCAGCAACCGGCAAACTAAGCGCCTCCCCAGGCAAAAGGCAAACCGCAAAAATGTCCGATTTAACGGTTATTTTTATGAATGAACAACCAAATTGATTGACTGACAATCAGCTGAAACATTCAGCGGCACATTATGCGTACATCGGCTCAGAATGGAAGATAAAGAATGTTATGAAAACATGAATATGTGTAGTTGTATGTATGCATCGATCATATGTGATGTATGCATGTGATTGAAAACTGAAGCGCACATATCTGGCTTTAACAGCATTACATCATAAACATACATCTGCGCTTGGTTTGTTGTTTACATCAATCAGACAGACACTTGCCCAATAACTGATGCCAATTCAGCTGTGCATATGTGCATACATCAGTACATCAAGCTCTATGCATTTCTATCAGACTGATTTTGTATGCACATACATACATCTGTGTGTACATCAGTACATTTGGACATCTCACACACACACACACACACATTCGCACACACACATACACAGAAGTATTTATGTCATTTTGTCGGTTGCCTTTTGCAGCTGTTTGCCGGCCGCCGCGACGTTTTAAAAATAAAAACAAAATAAATATAAATATAAATAAAAATCGAAAAGGAACAATAAGAAAAACAACAACAAAAATGAATGTAAGAAAGAAAATACTAACAATGCAAACGCTTCAACCACTTCGCACGCACTTTGTTCTTGTTGTCGATGTTGTTGTTGTTGTTGTTGTTGCCTTTGCTTTGCGTCGCTTTTTGGCAAATTGCATTCGCTGCCAATTAACACGCACTTTAACAGGTAGCCGCAATCCTCATTAGCCTGATGATCATTAGCAGCTGTAGCTGCAGCTCATTGATAACAATTCGCACAGTTCCCGGGCTGCGATCACTGAATTAAAAACAAACAGAAAAAAAACAATACGACAAACGCAAAGAACGTAGTACACACAGAAAACATGCCAAAAGCAAATTGGGGTGAATGAAAAAAAACGGTAAAGATGCTCGCGCACAATTGACCAGAACGCAGAACACAACCTGTCGGCGTCGCGTCACGTAAGTAACTGAACTGAAATGTCTTCGTGCATTCGACGTCAAGAGCGGGCAGCCGGGCCGGCAGCGCTCGGCTCGCATCGGCCGCACACGAGGCATATGGCCGAAGACACGGCTTGTGTGTGAGAGCGAGCGACAAGGCAATAAGCAATAACAAAGCTGCTTGGCGATCCACCAATACAGGCGCAGCGCTGCTCAAGTCGGCGTTAAGGAAGCTGCGCCTGCTGCAGTCGCCCTACCCCCACCCCTTCCCCAAACACTCAAAACACAGCCGACAAGCGCAAATCGAGCGGAAAAGAAACACGTGCCAAAAGATTTGATTTTTTTTTTGGTTTTTTAATTTTTTTTTTTTAATATTTTTTATTTTTGTTATTTGCTTGACAGTTTCCATTCGTATTATACATTTACGTTGATAATAATTTGAATTTTTTTGTGTAACTTTTATTCTTGTTCAATAAACTGTAGTATAAGTATATTTAGTTTAAGTTTATAAACTTTGTGCATGTGCCTGTGTGTGTGTGTGTGTGTGTGTTATATGCAATTTTTGTGAGGTTAGGTTAGGATCTGTTAATTGTCAAGCTGCACAACATTTTACACTGGGCTCTCAACGAAAAGAAATCATCGAAAATGAAAAGATTTTATGATTTGATGAGCAAAAAAACAAAAAAAAATTATTATTATTATTATTATTATTTTTATAGAATGGCTTATATATCATTTTGGTTATGTATACATATGTAGTTTGTTCTTGTTGTTCTTGGCTAGTATCCGTTGTTGTTCTTCTTCTTCTTCTTTTTCTTCTTGTTGTTCTTGTTTTGTGTGTGTTCGAGTTAGTTGGGCCTTAAAGTTCTATATATAGGTATATATATATATATTTATATGTACTGTAGTTATGAATCCATTTAACTTTATTGTTTCGTTACGAGTTTTCACTTCTTATGGCCGTTGTACGTTTAAAGTTAGTTGTTTTTCTTCTTTCTTTTTTTTCTGTTTTTTTGTTTTCTTCTATCATTATTTTAATAATTTTTGTGCAACTTTTAAGATTAACAGTATTAAAAGTTGTAGAAGCAATTGCAACATTTCGTTTCTTTGTTTCGTTTTTATCGATGGTTTTTTTTCGATATCAAAAATTAGCGCATTGTGTAAAATTGTCCCTCTTGTTCTATATATATAGATATTCCATAGTCTAACATAGTATATATATATAAAAAAAAGTTTATTTTAAAAAAAAAGCTAACTTCTGTTGTGGGATTGTTTTTTTTTTGTTTATGTTTTTGTTTTGTTTTGTTTTCTTTCTTCTCTTCTGTGTGTTGCCTTAAACGACGGGTGGTTCGGTGCCGCCCAGGGCCTCATCGTTACTGGAAAGTTCGGGAAATAAAGAAAAAAATCAAATTAAACTTAAACTTAAAAGAAAAGCAAATAAATTAAAACATTAAATAAAAAAGAGTATAATAAACAATTAAAAATCATCATAAATGATACAAACAAATTATCTATCAAATATAAAGATCATAAAAGCTTTTGAAAATATACAGTTATTCTAACGTACGTCAAGCTTTAGGTCGTAATCGTATTGAGTCTTATGCACTCAAGCTTTTGCCAGCTTTAGCCTCAAGCTCTCAAGCTGCAGAGAGCTTTTACCACCTTGAACAGCTGTCAAAGCTCCTGTTAGCTGCCGCAACTCTACAATGTTTTCGTGAGCTTTCAAAGCTCTTTTATTTCAACCGCCAGATCATTTCTGAGCTTCAATGAGAATAGTGTAAGTTGAGATTGCGATTAATTTGCGTTCACTCAAGTTTTAATGAGCTTTCGGAGCTTTCTCGTGGTAATTTCTCATGTTAAATTTTAAACGCATGTTAGCAACTTAAGTACATTAGACATTTATCGATTAATTTAGCAATATATGTGTTTATATATAGTATATATATAATTTGATATCGATATACTTGTACTCTTGCATAGGCTGCTAGGCATAAAAACATTTACTATAAACAGACAACGCTAAACGAGAGTTAGGACTAATTAATATTGTAAAGAAGAAGAATAGAAGAGTATTTGTCTATCGGTTTGACTGTTCAATTTCAGACTTTGTCTCAACGAGTTGAGCTACGAACTCGCACTTGCCAGCATTTCAGTATTTTGCGATTAACATATAGGTATAGCCAGTAGGCGATATCTCTTAGATATATATAAATTTGATATAACTGTTTATGGTATATATGCTTTCCTAGGTTATCGTCGCGCCTGAGCCGAAAAGATTCACAATTCACGACGAATATTTCCTTGCCACCTATCAAGTACTACGATAGGTTTTACACTTTCTTAGTGGTAAGTAAATATTTTTTTTTTTTAACAATATTTCGGTGCTAGCTAGACATAAAAAAAAAAAAAAAAAAAATTAGCTATATATGTATGCGTATATGTTTGAATCCTTTGGAATCTGTCGTAGTTGAGTTAGTTATTTGAAATATTTAACTATAAATTTATGTATATATATTCGATATATATATTGTTATAACATGATATTTTGCAGTGATATGGCACGATAATTGTTTCATATGTCATTCAACAGATGGCGCCACGGCCGGGCGCTTAGCTCGGCGCGGGCAGCAGCCAGATCAGGCCGCCTGCCAGCAAGGCCAAAGGCGCCACTGCCACGCCCACGGGCCGAACACTCGCATCGTAGGCATAGCCATAACCATGATGCAGCTTAAGGTTGGGTCGCGGATAGATGATGTGCACCGGCGGCGGCTGATCGATCTTGTCGAAGAAGTTCGGATCGTATCTCTTGTCGCCCGGTTCGTAGTCGTGATAGATGAGGCTCGAGGGATTCCAGTAGTCGCTAATCTCCGCCAGAGCCGCATGCAGTGTGCAGAATTTAGACCGATTAACAGAAGCGACAAAAAGAAAACCCTAGACTCAACTCAGACCTAGAGTCAGAGTTGGCTTAAGCCTGCACAAGTGTGTAGAAAGGACCTGATCCTGACCTAGAGTAGCTTCTAGCTGAATTTACTGCTAAGGGTTGACTATAGAGCAAGCTGAATAGCTACCAGTTGCAATAGTGGAAGGCTCAGCAGGAGAGAAGATTAACCTAAGCTCTTCGACCTTGACCCCGACCTAGACCCTCATCTTACAGTTCAGCTGTAGCTGTGCTTAAGCTGTTTGGGTAATGTTAAGGAAGACCAGTCGCCAACTATTTAGTCAACGACCCAGATCAGAACCCCAACTCCGAGGTAGACCAAGATATTGATTTTCTTACAGGGGCTCAGCTAAAGCTCAGACTAACTTTGAACTGCATCTTGCTTCTCGCTGTAGAGATGTTGCTAGTCTATGACAGAGTCTATTACCCGAGCTAAATCTTAAACATAACAGCTTAGACCTAGGTCAAAAATGAATGCTCTGTTACGTACGATGAAAGTAAGCCCCAACCTTCACTCTCTCATAATTAATTTGACAAGAGTCTTCTCCAAGCTAACCCGAACCCAAAACCAGATCTCTCGCACGCCCAGTCTCTGACTTTACCAAAGGAGATACCAGCTCTCACCTAAACCAGAGTCATATGTCGATCCAAACTTGGAATGCACTTACCCAGAGCGTGGTCTAGAACTAGACTTCGAGCTAAGCGAAAGCTGACCTTCACCTATGTACCCATCCTTGACCCGAGAAGACGAATTTCCTTACCTAACCCCAAATCAGATCTCGATCAAATCTCCGAATGCATTTACCCAAAGCATGGACTAGACCTAGACTAAGTCACAGCTAGACCAGGATTAAGGTTTACCTTGACCAGAGGCGACAAGACTTTTAAATTAACCCAAATCCGATCTCGATCCAAACCCAGTCTTGGAATACACTTACCCCGACCGAAGGTTAGACCTAGACTTCGAGTCAAGCCACAGCTGATATGGAGCTGGCAGAAAATCTCTTTGGGTACTTACACGGGGCAGGTATCCACGTTGACGCCATTGACAGCGGCCTTGCCCAGATTGATCTGGCCGACGGCTTCGCCCTCGACAAAGACAATGCAACCGTTGAAGTTGTGCGTGTAGCGTTTGCCCGTGAAGCTCGATATGTCCGGTATGCCACCTGCAATGGAATTGGAATGGGAAGCAAATCATGAGCACAGTTCATTGATGAGGGGCAGAGATTAAATGAGGAGACTGACCAATGTAGACGTTGCCGGGCAGATGCATCTCCTTCTTGCTGGTGGGCCGTGTCTCGCCGGAGTCGGAGATGCGATCGACCTCCAGTATGGCCGTGTTGTCCGCACGCTTCACCAGCACAATGTGACGCTGTCCATCATCGACGGGCGTGTCCACATTGCGTATGACCACCTCCTCGCCGTCCAGACGCAGAGCATATTCCACAAAGCCATCGACGACGGCCAATGCTATAAAGTCCTGGCCGGTAAACTCCTCGCCAGCGTTCTGGCCCCACCAGAGCAGCAGGCCGTTGGGCTTGCTGGTGGAAAAGACGACCACCGCCGAGGTGTACTGCTGATCCACCTGCGAGCTGAACTGGTTGCGATCCAGCTCCAGATAGCCGTTGCCGCGGAACGAGGCATTGAAGCTCACTTGGATGTCTGCAAGGGATGGGACGGACAAGAGCAACGAACGGAATAAGTACGACAACAACTCTTCAAATGATGCCAATCAATCTGATCACACTTACGCTCCTCGCAGTGCTTGCCACTGTAGCCAACGGAGCAGGCACAGATCGCCTGCTGCTCCAGCTCGGTGCAGGTGCCGCCGTTCTCGCAGGGCTCATTCGCGCAGGGTGACGCCGCAACATAGGGCTGCTGTTGCTCCTCCTCGTGGGAGGTGGTGCCAGCGCCGGCTGACGGTGCTGGCCCCCCGCCGCCCATGGACAGCTGCTCGCCATCGGAGTCGCTGTCGCCAATCTCGTTGAGTTCGTTGCAGTTCTGCACATTGGCCGCATCCTTGATGCCCGCCAGCAGCTGAACGGGTCGCATCGAGTCGTACAGCCGCGAAATGCAGCCATCGAAGCCATCCGTAATGTTCACATCCCGATTGATCTTGACCGTCGCCCGATCATACCCGCCCACATATAGCGGCGTCTTCAGCGAGAGCGTGCGCGGTGCACCCGCCGCCTTGGCACGCTGCTCGGGCTCATCGCCCACGCGGAGTATGCTCTCGCCCTGGCGGCGCAACAGCTCGACGCGCGTCCATCTGTGCAGCGGCAGCGGACTCTGCGAGCGCACCACCACCGGCTTTAGCCGCGCCGCCGTGTTAATGATCAGCTCCACGTGGCCGTCGCGCAACACCAGCGCCACATAGTCGCCGCTGGGCAGCTTCGACTCGGCCGCATACAGGAGCACCGCATCTCGCAGGCTCGACGGACGCAGCGACAGGGTCACATTGATGCGCGATACACGAGGTGTGCTGTGGAGGAAAGCGGTGCAAGGTCAGCGGGAGTCAGTTGTACTTTAAAGGGAATGCCTATCTATCAGTTAACTATTAAACCTTTAATTGATAATTCAAGTTGACCGTAGGATTAACACTTTCTCTAGACGACATGTTCTAGCTTAGATCAAGCTAGACCAATCTAGTTAAGAAATAAGATTTGAAGTTTCCCTCTTTGTTTCACTGCTTTCCATGAGTTCCCATTGGACCATTTCCATTAGACAACAAATGATAATAACTTTTGAACAATAACTGGTTAAGTTCTTTAGAGAGGAGCTGTTAAAGTTAAGCTTCCCTATACTCAAAGGAAGTTCTTCAACTATTAGGAATTCCTAGGTCTAAAGATGTTCACCAAATTTAAGGAATTCCTTGGTCTAAATTGTATTTAGGAAAATGTGTCTATTCCAAAGGCTGCCATCCTCCCAGATGGATGTATTTTATGTACAGCCCCTACCACCTATGTATACATAGGAGTTTTACTCATCATTAACTTGGTCCCACCGGCTAACCCATCCAAATGCAATGCAAAGCAAAAAGTCTTAGGAATAGCTAAAACTTCGTCTAAGCTTAAAGAATTCCAAGGTCTAAGAGAACCTATTCTTAATTTAAGAAAGTCCGGCTGACGGTGCTGAGATCACCTCTTCTCAATTGTATACAGGCAAAAGCTCTCCCAAAATTAGTAGCCTAACTGATAGATAACTTGATCTTATTTACGGCTCCTTCTTGGTTTTAACTGCTTCTTGCTGCTTCACCAATCCAGCGAGAACCGAAAGGAATTCCTAAGTCTAAAAGAACCAAGGCTAAATTCTTGGAGTTCCCAAGTCTCAGAGGGCCTAGTCTAAATTGTATATAGGAAAACGTGTCACTTCCCCTAAAGCTCTTCTCGATATCTTGATATCACAGAAGGATAGATAGATTCAACATACAGCCCCACCCCTATTCCTATTCCTATTCCTATGTCTAAACCATAGGAAAACCTCTTCTTAATTTTATACAGGAACTTATTGCTATTCAAAAAAGTTCTATTATATCCTATCCTTGAGGGACAGTCCCAGCTGTGTAGATACACGTGGGAATTCGACTCACCCGTAGGCCGCATAGCTGTTCCGCTTGAAGTTGAGACTGTGCTCGTTCAAGTGCTCCATGTACTGGCAGCGATCGCCGGTGCGATTCAACGGGCAGAGGCATTCCATGTCCAGTTCGGTGTTCTCACATCGTCCGGCGCCGCACAGGCCCGGCGTGCACTGCGTACCCTCGACGGCACAGTTGCGACCGGTCCAGCCATGTTGGCAGACGCAGGTGTAGGCCAGCTCCGTTTGGCTCTCCAGGCAGATGCCGCCGTTGGCGCAGGGTGAGTCGGCGCAGGGCTTGCAGCTGGTGATGCCCTCCTTGAATTTGGCGTCCTTCATCAGCTCAATGGTGCGACCCTGGAGCGCGAGGCGACTGATGCAGCCCACGAAGCCCGTTTGCTGGGCCACCGCCTCGGCGGGCAGCTGATCCCAGCTGGGCACGCCGCCAATGTAAAGATCATCAATGAGCTCCAGCTGCGGTATTTGTGTCAGCGTGGGGAATGCCACCGGATGCTGTTCGTCCAACTGGATGTAGCCATCGCGACGGGAGCGATGCACCCGAGCCGTATGCCATTCATTCAATTCGATCGGCTGTTCGCCACGGACCACCATCGGCTTGCCGCCAAAGTCAAAGCGGAATTCCACGTAGCGATCCTTAAGGGAGAGCGCAATATAGTCGCCAGTTCCGCGCGTTTGTCCGTTGAAGAGCAGCAGACCGTTGGTCGATTCCGGGCGGAAGGTGATCTCGAAGTTGAAGTTGAATGAGGAGTCGGGCAGCGTGGGGAAGCTCATGTAGCTGAGCGGCTGCTGATGGAACTGCGGTATGACGCCAGTGATGCCCAATATGCTTGGATAGTCCACGGATTCGCCATCGCTATAGATGGCGGTGCAAATGTAGCTGCCGGCATCATTGGCCTGCACATCCTGCAGCAACAGCTTATCCTGTGTGATGAGATCAGGTGGAGAACAGTTAGAGAGAACGTTGCGATCAGTTAGGCAAGAAGTGGAGATCGAGATATCAGTTAAAGATCAGACAGAAGGTGGAGATCAGTTAGGCAAGAAGTGGAGATCAAGAGATCAGTAAGAGAGAAGGTGGATATCAGTTTAAGGAGAGGTAGAAGTTAGCTGCAGATCAGTTTAAAATCAAGTGAAGATCAGTTAAAGATCACAAAGAGAGCAGTTAAAGAAAAAGTAGAGATCAGTTAGGCAAGGAGATCCGGTTAGGATCTGTTTGAGAAAAGGTGAAAAAGTTACAGATCAGTTAAAGATCAGTAGAAGATCAGGCGAATATCAGTTATCTGATATCAGAGAAACGATGGAGATCAGTTGGACAAGAAGTAGAGATTTGTAAGAGAAGAAATGGAGATCGGTTAGAAGTCAGGTGGGGATCAGTTTAGGAACAGGTGAAAATCAGTTACAGGTCAGTTAATAGTCAGATGAAGATCGGTTAAAGATCAAGTGGAGATCAGCTAGACAAGTGGAAATCGATTAGGGATCAGTTAAAGAAAAGGTGAAGATCAGATGACAAGGATATCTGGTGGGAATAGTTCAGGAACAGATCAGTTAGACAAGGAGATTTTGTGAGGATCTGTTTGAGAATAGATGGAAATCAGTTGAAAATAAAGTGAAGATTAGTTAAAAATCAGTGGAAATTGGTTAGAGATCATTTAGAACAAAGGTTGAGATCATTTGGAGCTCAGTAAGATCTGAGGCAAAGATCAGTCAAACATTTATAGATCAATTAAAGGAAAGGCAGATATCAGATGGAAGGCAAAGATCAGTTGTACACAGTTGTACGATTTAGCTCTACTTACACTGAGTATATCGCGACCCGGCTGCAGCTGTCCGTATTGGCGTGTCCAGCGATAAGTGGGCTGACGGCTCTCATCGGCGTCACAGTTCAATTGGGCCCGATCGCCTACCTGGGCGTGCACGATCTTTGGACGGCGCAGCTCATGCGGCTGCTCCTCAATGGCCAGCTCATAGCTTGTCGTATACAGATCGCCATCATCCGTGCGGCATTTGCACACATAGTTGCCAGCATCCGCGGCGGTCACCTGAGCGATGACCAGACGGTTGCCCACTTGCTGTGTCGCGGCAAGCAAGTGAAAGAGATAGAAAGAGTGTGAGAGTGGGTAAGGATGCTGGCCAGGTGAGTCACTTACCTGTACGTTGGCGGAGAGCGGTGCACCATCGGAACGTTCCCAGATCACATCCGTGTAGCTGTTGTCCGAGGAGTAGCATTCGACTTCGGTGGATTCGCCGACGCGCAACTTCGATGACTGCTGATCCAGTTTGAGGCTGTAGTCGCGTGGCACCAGAGCCTCCGGCGGGGGCGTGACCCTCGAGGGCGGCAGATATGCGCCTGGATTGGGCATGCCCGCTGCTGAGCAAAACCATCAAGGGTGGGGCAGGGCACCACCACAAACACAGGGACAGCACAGTAAGCAATAGAGGAAGAGCAGGACGACGATGACGACGACGACGACGACGACGACGGCGGTTGCAACGTTCACAATTGGCGACAATTCACAATTGGGTTATGTGATGAACAAGTGCACGTGTACGTGTGTGTGTGTGAGCGGTGAGTGTATGTGTGTGTTGGTGTGTTCGTGTGTGTGTTTGTGATGCGGCATTGTGATGAGTAGGTAAGAAAAATACACAGAGAGAAAAAAGCAGTTAGCAAAATACATGTCAACAATGGCGATTTATACAGATACGTGATGCGATGTTTATCGAACGCACGTACGTCAGATCTATCGATAGTTCCAACGCTCGTGTGCGTCTGTGTATATATATGTGTGTTTCAATGTGTGTGTGTGTGTGCGCATTCGATACGCATCACATATTTTACTTTTTTTTTTTTAGTCATTTGATGTTTAAAATTTCGTTTCCTAGTTAGACAAATAAATACATAGAAGTTGGTTTGGGTGGGTAAAGGGGATAGAATAGAGCGGTGATATGGATAACTAATAGTTACACAAAAAAAAAACAAAAAACATAGGTATATAAATGATAATACGAGAATAGAGCTACACAAAATATACTAAATATGGCTACTGTTTCGAATCACACTGAATACGAGTACAAATACTATGTGTAATGAATGGTTGGGTTATGTATGCGATTGTTCAGTTTGATAGTTTTTGTTTTTTTCTTTTCAAATTATTAATGAAAATACTTTTGGTATTTTGCAGTATTTTATCTGGTATTTTGTTGGTATTTTTGTGGTATTTTCAGCTTATTATGTAACGAATGACAAAATTGGGTTACCATTAGACCAGTACGTTTTCATTGACATATACTTAGCTACAAACACACGTTATACAAATACATATATATGCCAGATATACATATATATATATCCTATATATGGGCTACCAATACAATACAATTTCTACTTAAATATCGTTGACACATAGTTATATCGAAAAGATTTTGATGGCAATTTGTTGTTCGATCGAAAGATTTTTAGTTCACAAAAAATTTATTCATTTATTAGTATTTTTTTTTTCAATTTCAGTATGCTCTATTATTTGTCTTGTGTGTGTATGTGTGCGTGTATGTGTGTGCGTGTGTGTGTGTTTATTTACAAAATTTTGTTTGGTATTTTGATCAAAATTGTACATTACTTAATATACAGAGTTGGGTTAGTACAAATTGGAATACCCACATGCATTGATTAACTCTATAAATCAGATACCATTTGCTCGTTTTAGAGTCGTGCCCGATACCAAAAGTTTTGCTGTAAAATTGGCTTTCGGGTGTTGGGCATGCGCGATTGCAAGCACTTTTGTGTTATCGTGTTATCGTTATCGTTTATCGATAACACTACCGTTGCGACTTACGTACTAGCAAAACCTGCGTACAGTCAGATAAGCAGCTACCCACACACACTACTGCAATTTGTTGTTGTTTTTCTTGTTGCTGTTGCTGTTGTTGTTTTTGTTGTTGTTGCAATTGCTTCATCTAAAGTCGTGCCGTTGTTGTTGTTGTTGTCGTCGTTGTATTTATTTAACTTTTTATTATTTTTTTTATCTTAGTTTAAACGTGAGTTGAGTGCAAGTTGCAATTGTTGCAGGTTTTCTCGTTTTGCATCTAAAACTTGTGCGCCTACGAACGGAGTTAGAGGAGCCAAACAGTTGGATAGACAGATAGCCAGATAAAGATAAAGAGCATAGGCAGATAAGGATAGATGGAAAATAGCATATGATAAATGAAGATACATTTCTTTATGCTGCTGTCAAATAGCAAAACCCGACATGGTTTCTATTACTTTCAACTAGCAGCTGCATGTCAAATTTAACAGCTGCCTGTTAAGTTGTGAGTTCAGTGTTGCCAAACAGTTACGCGTCGCACAGTTGGCAACGCCAATTGACAGTTGGTTTTGGCGTTGCCACAATGCAGCAAAATGTAACAATAAACTTTAACAGTAGCATAAGGAGTAGCAAAAGGAAATGTGAGATGATAGAAAACGATAAGATTGGATGGAGAGCGAAGGAGAGAAATATAGATAGGATAAAAATACAGTTTGCAGGCTGCAGAAAAAAGTGTGACAAAGAAATGTGAAAAACTTAAGACGAACCGAAGCTTTTTGCCAGCCGCACAACTTGATGCTTTGCCGTCCAATCGCGATGCTTTCGCTGATCCCGTTTCCAGAGCTGTGAGCGCTTCTGCTTGCCGGCGTAGCTCTTCTTCCAGCGCTTAAAGCTGCCCAATCCAGTGCCAGTGCCAGCGCCAGTGCCAGTTCCAGTTCCAGTTGTCGTGCCCGTACCCACGCCCACTCCGACTCCCACTCCGACTCCCGTGCCCGCTGAGGAGGCTGCACCCCGGCCGGCCGTACAATTGAACTCATCGGAATGATCTGTGCAATCGTAGATGCCATCACAGACCATGCTGGACTTGACGCACGTGTGCGGATGCGAGATGCACTTGAAGTCGGTCGGCTGGCAGGCGTACGAGATGATCGGGGGACGGGCGGGCGGTGGTGTCAGTGGTTTGGCGGGTGACATTTTGTTTAGTTTAAAATCTATTTTGCTCGCAGTGTTATTTTAGCATATGCAGGCATTTTCAGATTTGGTATTTTTTTTTGTTCGGTATTTTTTCCAGTATTTTGTTGTTGTTGGTATTTTTCAATAATTATATATATGTATTCGATTTGGTTGTATAAAGAGCATAAAAGAAAAGATTAGCAAAATGACGCCTAATAACACATCAGCCGCGGTTAGTACAAATATCGCCCACTTTATTGCCGCTACTGCGATTACGCATACGCACCGTTCGCCAAAGTATTAAAATAAACCTAAGTCCATCTAGTATCGTGTTGTTGCAACATATACGTTAACTCATCTATATAGTTGATCGAATGTTGTGTGCCGTTTGTAACAACCGTGTTTAGTATAATTTACAGGGGTAGGTAGCTTGGGGTATAGATGAATTGTGCTGTCAGATGCACTACATACCACAAACGAAAAATAAAAAAAATACTAACTAAATACTAGCTAGTTATGCGGCAGGCTGGTTGTGCAGTGTCCCCGCGTGTGTGTATGTGTGTGTGTGTGCTTTTAGTGGGCCAGCGGAGAACCAAATGATATTTTCTCTATTTCTTGTTTAGTTTAAAAGATCGTAGCTCGTTTATATACAAATCGTAGGACTAATGTTTAGTATTATCAAAACAAAAAAAAAAAACACGGCATTACAGTAATACAAAGCAAGTTTCAATAGATATAAGTAGTATAAATGGAAAAAATAATACATATTATAACATACTAAAGATATGCAAGTGGCTAATTTACCAAAAAAAAAAAAATACTCATACAAAATTATAAAAATCATAAAAATAATAATAAAAAAATTAAAAAATAATGTTGGGCTGAAAAATGAATTTCATATGTGATTATTACGCGGTAGCGGTAACACACCTGCACATATATATAAGACCATGCAGGGGAAATCTTGGCCGCCCTTATACAAGCTCAAATTGTACTTATTTGCTAAGGTATTTCGTATTTTTTCGGTATTTTTGCGGTATTTTTTCAGTATTTTATCGGTATTTATCGTTGGTTGTTGATGCAGTTGTTGCGGTTGTTGTTGCAGATGCAGTTGTTGTAGCAGTTGAGTTGATGTTGTTGCAGCATATCATATTTAATAGTGTATATATATATATATATATATAAATATATAATATATATACGTATATGTATATATGGTTTATGTATACATGAGCATAATTCGGGTTTGTGTGGTGTTTTGTAGTATTTTTTGATTTTGGTATTATATCATATGCAAAGCGCCCAAAACATTACAAAATTTCATAAGATATATATATATAGAAATATATATATATATATTTGTGTGTGTGTATGTGTATGTTTTTTTTTTTCATTTTGCATTTTTTTTTTTGCACAAGCGCACATGTAAGAGAAAGAGGGAGAGAGAAGAGAAAAAAGCAGTAAAGAAAGAGAGAAATAAAAAATATTTATCAAATAATTTGATGTGTACCAAAATTATATTCCCTAAATAAAACTACAAATTCATTAAACGAAATTCTCAAAAATGTGTTTTCTCTTATCTGTTTTTTTTTTTTTTTTTTTTGGTATTTTTATGGTATTTTTCTTGAGATAGAGCTTGGCAGAGCAGCGCGTAGTTAAGAATTTGGAATTTAGAATTGGAAATATGTTTTCGTTTTGCCAATTGGTATTTTGAATAGAACTTTTTCATTTAGGAAACGTTGCTCAAAATAATAACCTCAAATTAGGTTAGGTTGAGAGTTTATCACGGATTCCATTGCTTTTAAACTGATTTTAACTTATTCAATGCAAAAAGTACAAATATACGAATATCTAAAAACAATTTACTGTGAGACTTTCAACTGGAGATTATTTACATAGTTATAATTGGGTACAGATACATGAGGTTTCTATTCGTATTTTTTTTTTTTTTTGGGTGCATGTGCAGCTTGTGTGCATTGTGGAAGAAGGGTAAGGGGGAGGGAGTGGAGGGTGGGCGGGGGAGCGGTAAAAGAGCAAGAGAGAAGTGTGTGTGTGTGTGTGTGTGTGTGTGCAGTGCAATAATTATTTTATTTGTTGATCGATCGTCATTTTATGCATATTAGATTAAAACACTGAAGGATACACAAGAATATCGTCGTTGAGCAGGAAACCAAGGAACCATCCACAAAAAAAAAGAACCATTTGGGAGATGAGCACAAGAAACCGGAACCAGAACAAAAAACAATAATAGAGCTAAAGGACAACGAACAAGGTGCATGTAACCGACACCAACAAAATGATAGAGCCCAAAAGAAAACATAAATAAACATCGAATAAAACTATAAACAAAACTCAAAGTAAATTTAGAGGGAAAGTTCGATCTTTGGCATGCCAAAGTCTAAATACCCTTGCAGAAGAAATCTATATGAAGGCAGATATCGGATGCGCCCAGCTAAACTTAGGCATACCTGTATAGTTGTATGTATATAATTCCAGAGCTAAGCATACAAAAAGCGGGAGTGCCCGACTAGCAGATACCCTGAGCACAGCGAGAAGCTATTGATATGAAAATTCTAGCTTCCTTCTATATGCTTCTTCTTTAACTAGCTTTATAACTTGGGAAAACAAAAAACTATGTGTCAAAATCGATATCTATCGATATATTACGTTAATGGAATATTAGATATTGCATAAAGAATTTTTTAATTTGTTCTGCGTTTAATAATGAGAATATATTACAGAAATATTACATAGTTCAAGTTTCGATCGACGCTTTTACACAGACGGACTAGATAGACAGACTTGACTAGATAAAGAATATAAATACACTTTAACGAGTCTCAGATGCTTGCTGCTGTCTGTTACATAAGCTAACACAAAACCTGTATACCCCTTTAAGACCTTTTCGAAGAGGTTGAGGGTATCATGAGTAATTGCTGTCATAATAACTAACAGTACCTAGTTTTAGCCAAGCTGCAGCTGAGGCTGAAGCCTAGTTCGGATGGATCTCTGCAAGGGTATATGCGTGTATATATAGATCTATATACAATTAATAGAATGTTAATTAACGAAATAAAAAGAATATGTTACAATTGTTTTTGCTTTACACAAAATTTTTAATTGCCTGTGTAAAAATGTGTGTGTTAATATTTTTTGTTGTTGTTTTATTTGTCAAAAAAAAACCACTGCTGGGACTTAAAGCAAAAAAAAACCACAGCTGGGACTTATTATTATTATTGTATTAGATATGGCAGCCATTGTTAAGCTTAAATTTCTTTTCTTCTTTTTAAAAATAGTTATGTTTACGTAATATGCGTCAATTGCATTAAAATATATATATATTTATAGGTATATATAAAAAAAAAATAACGTATAGTATTAGAGGGGGGAGGAGGGGGTTTGTTTTTTTTTTTCTTTCTTTCTGTTGTGGTTTATATAAAGTTTAATTGAAAATTGAAAAGTTGTTCCTTCCAGTTTTGGTTTCCAACTTAAGTTTATAAATGACAAACGTATCGAAAAGGAATTGTTGGCTGTGTGCGTGGCTTTTTCTTCTTCTTTTCTTTTCTTTGCGTGGTGGGTGGGTGTGCGTGTGTGTACGTGTGTGTGTGTGTGTGAGTGTACGTGTGTGTGGTTCGTTTCGTAGGTTCGTGTTTTGCGGCTGTGGGGCATGCGGTAACTGTACAAGCCGAGTTAACATTCCAGTTGGTATTTTTTGGGTATTTTTGTTGGTATATTGTTGGTATTTTTTGGTATTTTGTTGTGTGACTGTACAAGATGCTTGTGTGGCAGTTGTTTGTTAAAGAGTGTTGACACCGTCACCAGTTTGCCAAAACAATTCAGATACTTATAAGTACATATACAGATACAAATATATAAGATATATATAATAGAAAAAGAGAGAGAAAGGGTGTGTGTGTGTGTGTGTGTGTGTGTGACATGTTTCCATCATTATTGTAGTGGGTATTTTTGTTGTTCTTACAATTTAGAGAGTTACAATTGTTAGTGGCTGTGTTTTTTTTGGCTTATTGTCAATATATACAGAGTGTTTGGATACCCTAGAACCGTCAAAACCGTATCCTTTAAAACGTATTTGCTTAATATTGTTTGTGTGTGAGTGTGTTCGTGTATGTATGATTACATTTGTAGATAGTAAGATAGTTGGTAAGTTAACAGCTCGCATATTTACATGGAGTTTTATCGAACATTTATCAGTTTTACAGGGTATATAGTAGTGTGTACTTGTACTATGTATATATATATACGTATGTGTGTGTGTGTTTGTGTTCGTGTGTGTCAAGTTTAGTCAAGTAGTAAATACATACACATGTGGATATACATATACATATGGATATATTGGATATTGCTAGACATTTATCTATATACATATATATATATATATATATATACATATATATCTATATATATATATATATATAGTTAAAGTAGTGTGATAAGAACAAAGTAAAATCAGCGAGCGAGCGAGCGTTTCAATCTTTCAATCAGCTCTTCGGTATTTTTAGTTTCTTTTCCATCTATTTGTTTATTTTCTTTAGTTTTTTTGTTTTTCTTTTTTTTTTTGTAATATTGCCAACAAAGCCTAATCCTTACGGAGGTTTTTCTTTTAGATGCCTTACAATTCTTTCGATTAATTTGATTTCTTCGTATTTCTGTTAGTATATCTTCTTTTTTTTTTTGGTATTTTTTCTGGTATTATTTTGCAATTGAAATTCTCTGGCCTAAGAAACGTATATAGTTTAGGATCATGTGAGTGTTTGTGTGTGTGTGTGTTTGTATTTGTGTGAGAGATAAGAGAGATATTTCAGTATTTCTTTCGCATTGTCGGATCTGACATCTGACATGACCAAGGATATTGTGTCTGTGTGTGGTTGTGTGTGTGTGTGTGTGTGGCTTAAGTTTGGGACTGGGGCTAGAGATTTACTCACGCTGTACACGCAAATCGATGTAGGTGGAGGGCACACGCTGTCGGGTATTGATGTCATACGAATCGCAGACGTAGCGACCGGCATCCTCGGCACGGAGCGAGGTCAGGATCAGGACCTGGCTTTCGGGACGTGCATTGTTTGGCAGCGGGCGTCCATCCTCGCGGTACCAGTGGAACTGCAATTGGGCATTTTATTCAAATATATGTATATATGGATGGCTCTTTTATAGTTTCAATATACATAATTCGACTGTGGCTCACCTGAGTGTTGCTGCGCTGCTCGCCGCGCTGCGTGGTCACGCTGCAGCGCAGGTGAATGCTCTCCCCCTCGCGGCTCTCCTGCTGCAGCGACTGCGGCTGCTGTGTGTAGAATGTCGGCGGCCTGACCACCACCTGGGCGGTCTTGCTCACGTTGCCATACTCATTCGAGGCCGTGCAGCTATAGCCGCCAGCATCGGCCGGCGTTATGGCTATAAAGCGCAGAGTCGCTCCGTCAATGTGCACCGAGCTGTTCGAATTGCATCAAATCAAAAGAAATGCATGTTTATATTCGGCATTAACAGCTAAAAAGAGTGCTCCAGTCGGGCGTGTCCGAGTGGGAGTTACTCTGTAATATTCTAACAGCGAGTGTGCTGCTTCTTGCCTTTGCCCAACTACTAATATATCTTGATTAAGTTCGGTGCTTAAAGTCCGATCTTTACGAAATTCAGGGCTTAAATGTCATGCATACCAAAACTTTAACGAGAAAGTAAATATCTCTTCGACACGCCGAAGATTTGATACCCTTGCCGACACTTGTCTTACGCTTTAGCAGATGTGTGAGATTAGTGTAGCTCGCAAATGCCGAGTTTAATGAAAGTATCTTGCAAAGAGAATATTTTGTCAAACAAAAACTTGTTTTTCGATCGATAGAGCTATATAATATAGTAGTGCGATGTTGTTAAGATTTAGCTCATGTATAGGCAGCATATCGGGTTTGGTCAAGATATCTTGATTAACTAAGATTAACTTTCCATAAAGGAACCTGCTTTTCGAACGATCGCTCCTATGGCAGCTATATGATATAGTGATTCGATCTGGCTCACATCCGTTTCCGACATATATAAGAAAGACGAACCTATATATACTTTTAAGACTATATACAGACGGAAGGACGGCTCTGGCTATATAGACTCGGCTGTTGCTGCTGATCTAGAATAGAAGTATATATTCTATGTGTTTGAATATGCTCCCTTCTATGCTTTATCTAGTTCATCACTAAATTATCCTATATAAGGGTAAAAAAAAGGATTTCTTCTTCCATTAAACATTGTCAATCTACACACCGAGTTGGGAGTATCTAGCTCTTTCGAGCCATGCCTAAAAGAGCTTGGTTTAAAATCGATATTTTGAAAATGAAGGGAGATATCGACAACCCAGCACGTCTTTCTGATGAAGAATATTTACTTAATAAGTAAAACACTTGTGTAAAGAATTTCGTAAACTAGAAACTAAGCCAAAAGCTGGGCTTATAATTGGTAAAGTCGAAGTCCAACGATACAAAACTGAAGACGAGAGGCTTTGTTCGAATCATGAACCGAATCAAAAATGTTTTCTTTTTAGACCTGGCTTGGGTTTCAATTAGTTTGAGGAGCTCACCTGGGCAGTGGTCGGTTATTGTCGGTGGCCCAGTGAACATTCTCGGGCCGGGCGCCCGTCACCAGGCAGAAGATCTCCACATTGCGATCGGCCTCCACTTCGAGCGGTATATTGGGCCGGAACGTGATCTGTGGCAGCGGTAAGAGGACCAGTTCCCTAACCACATAGGTGACAACATTGCCGCGCTGATCGACGGCATTGCAGCGATACTGTCCCAGATTCTGTTCCTCGACGAATGTGATCGTCAGACGATTGCGTTCGGAGTGGGCGTTCGCCAGCAGCGGCTCTCCATCGACACGGGCCCACTGGGTGCTCAAATACGGTGCCAGATCGCAGGTGAGGGTCACATTGTCGCCCAGATTGGTTGAGAATCTCTGGCTGTTATCTCTGTCCTGGTTCGGGTACGGACGAATTGTGGGTGGCTGTGGGTAGTACGGCTGCTGATAGGGATCGTGTTCCACATCGCCGTCAGCTGCATTAAAAACCAAAGCAAAGAATGTTAGGCAAGCAGTGTTGTTAGCCGTTGTTCACGGCCAGTGTTGGTCAGCCAACTTACAGTCACCAATATCGCCACGCTTGGGCTGCACATCGATGCGTATGGTGCGCTCATCGGTGCCCGCCTCATTGTTGGCCCGGCACGTGTAGACCTTGGCATCGGCCTGGGTCACCCGATAGATATTCAGATAGGCCGTATTCTCGCCCTGTTGTCGGCCCTCCAGCGATACGGGCTGGTTGTCCCAGTGCACCGTGGGATTCGGCGAGCCGCTGGCAATGCATGTAATGCGCACCTCATCGCCCTCGGTGTAGCGCACCAGCGACTTGTCCGGTTCGATTTGTATAATCGGTGGCTCCACCACACGCAGCACGGCAATGCCGGTGGTGCGTCCAACGGAATTTTCGGCCACACACTCGTACTCACCGCCATCGGCGATCTGTATGTCGTCAATGCTGCACGAGGATAAACGAGAAGGATTAGCACACTCTGCTGGCCAGATGTTAAGGGATTTACTTACAGTATGTAGCCGGGGCTGATCAGCTTGTGTCGGGGCGAGAGGGGCTTGTCATCGATGCGGCGCCACTGCACCGTCGGCTCGGGTATGCCATTGACGGAACAGTAAAGCATGCCCTGGGCGCTGACGGTGTACGTCTGTGGCGCCGCCGGATTTATATCAACGCTCGGACGCTCCCGAGCTGCAAGCAAGTAAATTATGGTGGTTGTACAGATTAGTATTAGGATCAGACTGTGCGGACCTATCTTATTACCGACTCCATTCTTGTGCACTTGCAATGCATAATCAAAAAATTTAAATATCACATTTGTATAATATAAGTTGTTAAAAATAAAAGTCATTTACGGTTTATTACGTTACCGAGTTTTTTGATTGAGTGGCAAGCAATTAGCAGGAAGAAACAGATCAAAGAGAAATATTATGCACTCAAATTCATTGGCCCTGCAGTTCTCCATCAACTGGTTTAGACTATAGCCCGCAGAGCTTTATGTTCAGCTGAGAGCTTTCTTTCTTGCCAGCTTAAAGCTTTGCTTAAAAGCTAAAGGGTTGGACTTATGTTGGCCGTTTGGCTATCAAGTAAAGTTTGAAGCTTTAAAGCTCAACTCGAGACAAGTCCAGGCCTTAAAGTAAAGCTTTACGTGCAAAAGCTCTTATTTTAAGCTTCAAGTGCAGCTTTAAGTCTTAGGCCTGGATATGTCCAAATGACAAAATGAAATTGAAGCTGTAAGCTCCAAGCTCTTGGAGCTCAGCTTAAACATGTTTTAAAGCTCGTCTAAAAGCTTAAAAAGCTGGCACAAAAGTTATCAGAAAAGTACAAACTGTAAATTGAACATATAAACTTTGGCGGTTTTCTCAGTCAAAGTCTTAAAGCTTAGCTAGAATGTTATTAATGAAACCTAAGCTAAAGAAGCTTTGGGCAAGGCTCAAAAGTGAAGCTCAAAAGCTTGGCCTAAAAGCTAATGTTATCAATTATAGTCCAGTTGAGCTTGAGAGCTCAAAAAGAAATAGTTCAAGATAATCGTAAGGTTAAACTTTTAAGCTTATCTGAACTTAATTCATGTTTTTTCCTAATTTATGAAAAGCTCCGTGAAAATAAAGCTCTCAAATGGCTCTCTTGAGGCATATAGCTAAACAAGATGATGGCAAATACCAACAGCTGGACATTAGATATATCATATAAATATATAGTTATGGTTAGGGAGTATATATAGTAGAGAGAGACTTACGTTCAACGTCGATACTAGTGCTGGACTGATCTGATCCGTGTGGATTTTCGGCGGTGCAAACGTAGACGCCGCGATTATCGGGTATGGCATTGATAATGCGCAGCACATTGCCGGTTTGATGGACATTGGCGGCCATCGGTTCGCCGACCTTTATCCACTTGATGTTCGGATACGGTGAGCCGCTGGACTCGCAGGTAATGCTAAAGTCGGTGCCCTGATCGATAGAGGTTTGATCGTTGAGTCGCACAATACGGGGCGAAATGCTGCAGGAATTAAACCAGGAGATTAGTTAGTTTTTTAGCTAGTCAGATATTAGCTGTTCAGTCGCTCAAGGATGCTAGAATTCAATTGAACTTTTTTAAATTTAAGGGTACCATTTTCACATGAGTTTTGACCAAGAATAATTTTGTCAGATTTAGATGCAAAATTGATCAAGAGCAAAAGCCAAAAACAAAAAGCCAAACCTTGTGCAAATCGGATGAGATTTGACCAAGTTATGGGGGCGGGAAATTTTGACCTATGTTTCACATGAATTTTGACCAAGAATAATGTTGCCAGATTTAGTCAGTCAGTCAGGAGAGACAGTTTTCTATATAGAGATGGAAGCTAGATTGGAAGCCGTCTGATGTCAAGTGAAAAATTTTGATATCTTATCTGGAATATGAACGACTGAACTTATTCCAAAAATAGAAGCAGAATTGCCCAAAGTATTTTGAACACTTGGAGCCCAGCTCTGCTTGCACTTACCCGTCGCCAGAGGGCGGCAGCTGACGCTGTTCAATATAGACGCGAGCGTCCTCCGTATAATTGCGACGTGTGCGCAAATCGATGCCGACGCAGGTGTAAACGCCGGAATCGCGTCCGGTGGCATCGCGGATCTCGAGCATGTCGCCGCTGATCAGGATGTTGCGCTGGCCGTTCAGTGGATAGCCGTCGTGCAGCCACTCGTAGTGCAGCTGGGCGCCGCTGGTCGATTGGCAGGTGAAGCGGACGGTGTCGCCGGCCTCGCCGTTGTACTCCTCCGGCTGGATGTAGACGCGTTCGCGTACCGGCGGCGGCGGCTGTGGTGCATTGCCGCGCACATAGACCTGCACATATTTCTCATCGGAATCGTATTGGTTCTGCGCCTGGCAGCGGTAGCGTCCCTCGTCCGATTTGCGCGGCGATTCGAAGATCAGGCGATTGCCATCGGTGCGCATGTGTCCATCCGCCTGGCCATCGATGCGCGTCCAGGTGACAGTCGGTGCGGGATTGCCCTCGACCTCGCAGCTGATCTCGTTCGTTTGATACTCCTCAAAGGTCACCGTGCTGGGCAGATTGACGATCTGGGCGGGCGAGCGTTGCGATTGATCTAGGCGCAGAGAGATAGAGGAGAGGAGAAATCATTAGCATTAGGCATGAGCCAAAAATCAAAGCGAATCCTGAATAGCTACCATAGCGTGCCAACATTTCGCTGGCATATCCTTAAAACGATTGCCGCATTAACGAGTTAGTATTAGAAATTAGCTTAAATTTAGTTGCACTAGCCTTAAGATAAGGTGGACACTCACTTGATATGGTGATGGAGACCTTGTCCTCGAAGACGCGCGAGGTCTGGTTGTTGACCGCCTGACAGATGTAGACGCCGGAGTCGGCAATTTGCAGATTATACAAATGGAGGACGCCGCCCTCGATCTCGGCTGTGTTGGGCAGTCGGCTGTGCTGTTTGTACCAGCTGACAAAGACCGGATCCTGCATGGTAAGCACGGTAAACACGGTTAACACAAGGCAATCAATCACAATCAATCAAAATGCGCATTCAATCATTTCCATTCACTTACATTATTCCACTTCATGCGACCGTTGCAGTGGAGAGACATGGATCCACCCACGGGCATTATGGTTATCTGTGGCTTCGATATCGACACTATGATCTGGGTGCGTATATTATCGGGCTGTTCCGTTGGCGTTGGCTCCGGTGTTCCATAGTCTGATTGATTGTAGAATTATATCGATTAGATTTCTACGTTCGGTTCACAATTCAATTAAACGTTAGAAATTCAACTCTATACAATTTGGATTAGTGACACGGTTGCGGTTTATTAACGCTGGAGGTTGGATTTAAGAGGAGGGCTTAGATTTGATTTGATTTTCTTTTTTTTTTTTTTGGTTTTTATTTTTATATAGGGTATAGCTTCCAAGTACGCATAGTTTTAGGCACCAACTACTACATAGGTCATATACCAAATGCCAGCTAAAACTGTGTTTTAACCAGCTCAAGAGTACACTACAATAGGTTTCACATAAATATGTATATAAATATATATGTAGATATATACACATATATATATATATATATATATAGTATCTTTATAGTACGAGATACGTCCGTGATCTTAAGTCAAGGTGCGTGTAAATTTGGGGCTCCTCTTGAAGAGTTTGGTTAGTACGAGTAGCTAAATTTATAACCGACTACTTGACAGCGACAGCGAGTTCTAGTACTAGAGAGAGTATTCAAAGTTTATTTATTTGTCTTTTCTCATACCCTTGCAGAGGGAATAATACTTTTGTGACTAAGTGTGTAACAAAGTAGACTTCTATAAAGCGGATCTACTCCTAATAATCTCTGTAAATTTCGTCAAGAAACATTGTCTGAGCTCGTCTTTCCGGTGGAGCCAGCACATATATGTCGAAATCATTCAGATCGAACTACTATATCATTAAGCTGTCATAGGAAACATCTTTTGATTATATAGTTCTTGTAATTGTTGTCTAGATATCTCAAAGGAACTATAAATCAAATCTTATCAACATCGTACCACAATAGCATATAGCTCTATCGGAATAAAATCGGTAGTAAAATGAGTTTTGGTTTGACAAACTTTTCTATTTTTCGAGATATCTCAACCGAATCCAAGCATTATATTTGCTCGAGCGTATCCAAACGGACTACTAAATCATATGACTCCTGGTCCATCTGCCCTAAGTCTGCAAGGGTATTTAATCTGCGGCGTGCCGTAGATAGCTGTTTTTTTTTTTCAAATATTTTGTTTGCCTACAATACGAGTAAAGGTTTATACACAGAGTTATCGAACTATGAATACATAGCATAGCGATGAGACACACAGATTTTCTTTATACACAAACAAAATACATTTTAAAGAGGTGCTAAAAAAAACTAAAACAAATTAAACAACAACATGGGAGTAGAGTTCAAGTCTAGGTTTCTAGAATTATTCAAGAGCACCGAAAAATAAACGCTGAGCGATTGAGCTTTTACAGCGCTCTGCAGACAGAAACACAAAGAGAAACACATAGTAAGAGAAAGGGAGAGAGAGAGAGAGAGTGAGAGAAAGAGAGGAAGGGAGAGCGCCTACAACAGTGTATACACAAAGGGAATGGGTAGAGAGCGAGAGTGAGAGTGAGAGTACACAGCCACAACAACGCAGGGTTGCATTGCCTGATCAGCACAAAACGATGTTGCCAGCTCGTTTCATATTCATATTCATATTTCGATATGACGTGTGGCAACCTTTTTACTTTGCTTTTATGTAAGTTCACTTGTAAGTTAATTGATTAAGTGCAAATACTTCTTATTTGAATCCGATCTATTGTCGATTTTCCCCAATTTTAAAACATATATTAATATCAAAATAAATAACATAAAAGGTAAAATTTACTTTCTATTTTTTTTTTTTTAATTTGAGCAAATATGAATTTGAATCGCAATTCGAAAAACACGTGAATCCGTCCAATTTGAATGTTTAATATCAAGTTTAAGTTGCGGCAATGTACACACTCTTTTTTTTTGCACAGTGTAGTGAATTCTTAGCTACTATGAGAACAATTGAGTAATTGATCAAATGATACTTGAGTTATGGAGCACGTTGGGGGAGAGAGGAGGGAATATTAGAAAACGAATGTCTAACAGATGGAAGTGTGAACACGTAAAATATGTGAATTGGCTTGTAGGTAGATGGATTTCCCTTTCTTTTTTTTTTTTTTGCAGTGTAAGAGTAGTTTACAACAGCTGATAGAGGGTAGACAAAGACAGAGCGATAGAAGAGACAGAGGGAAAGAGAGAGAGATAGAGAAAGAGAGAGATATAAAAGAGAGACAGAGAGTGGTAGTTGTTGTTGTTGTTGTTTGTTTGTAGTGTTTGCTTGTTTGTTTGTTTGATTGTTTGTTTGATTGATTGACTGATGATTGGCGAACCTCGCTGATGGCAGCCGTGGCGCAGTTTGGTTATATTTCCTATAACTCTGTTGCCCTTATATATCAGTAGAGTGTCATTATACGATATTGTCTCGTTGGGCTCAATATCGAACCGAAAGCCGTTGCAACAGAATCCCCTGCTTATATCGCATATCTTGGGCGGTTCTTCAATAATGCGAGATGTGTCTAGAATGTGGATGGATTGGATGTTTGTTGTGATGATTTCGTATATTTCTCGAATATATATGATCGTAGATTTTTTTGTTGGTTTTTTGTATAAATTTTTTTTTTTTTTTTTTTGGATGTGGACGGATGTGTGGTGAATAAAAAATAAAGTTGAAAGATATGTAGAAAATTGTATATAAAATGAGTGAGATCAGCTAGCTTAAAGTAAGAGAGATATATGTATAAATATATATGGATAAGAGCGTTGAGACAGCGAGAGAGGGAAAGTGAGAGGGAGAGTGTGTCTGTGTGTGTAAGAGAGAGAGAGAGAGAGAGGGAGAGAGAGCGAGAGGGGCGGGAAAAGCGAAGATCATGAATCGATTGAGTTCAAATAGAACAATGCGTGGCTTCGGATTGGTAGGGCAGGGAGTCTGGTGCCCATTTAGACCAAACTTCATATTAATATATTTATTTATTCTGTTTTTTTCTTCTTGTATATTTTTTAATATACTCATGCTTGGAGCAACTACTCACCGAAATCCTGGCAACGATCGCCTGTGAAGCGTGTCTTGCACTGGCATTCGACATAGCCGCTGCTGCCCAGATAACAGCTCTCCGTATTATCCTCCTGGCAGGGACAGGCACGGCACTGTCCACTCTCTTCACGGTAGTGCAACGGGGCGCAATTCTCGCACGAGTTGCCCGTATAGGCAGCTGGGCACTGGCAGAGTTCAACGTCGATGGCAGGCTCGGCGCCCGGCTGTGCCAGCTCCACAGATAGTTCCAATGTCACGTCGCGTATGGAGGTCCGTGTGGTGGGTATTTTGGGTGTGGCACGTATCAGCAGATGCTCCACGTTGGTCAACACGCTCATGATGTCGCTACGTGTAGCCGGTACGGCGCTGCCGCTATCCAAACGCTGCCACTGCTCCTCCTCGCTGAGGCGCACACTGTACTCATCGAGATGGGACTCCGCGCCCGGTCGGGACCAGACCAGGCGTATGCCATTGCCAATGAGCACCACATCGTTGCCGGGCTCATAGTTGCCGAACGATTCCGTGATCAGAGTGTAGTTCAACATGCCGCCATAGGCATGCAGCTGATTGCCCTGGACATTGCCGCGCAGACTCCAGTATTTGGGCGAATAGGATTGGTATGTGTAGGTGTACATATTATTGCGTATATCCATGCTCAGATTCGTGTCATCCATCTCCATCTGTTGGCCGTATTCGTCGGTGATGAGCGCCTTGTTGCTTATAAAGTCCACGGCGATCAGCTGACGATAGACGGACGCGGAGCGGCATTGGGTCGCCTGGCCCGAGCAGTAGCATTCCTTGCAGCCATCCGGATGTAGGGGGGACAGACCGAAGGTACCCTCGCGGCACTGATCGCAGCGACTTCCCACCACATTCCGCCTGCAGTAGCAGACTCCACCGCGGCAGTCCTCGGTGCCGTCGCTGTTGCACCAATGGCAACCACGCTGATTGTCCGGCTCCGGCTGCGGCGGCTGTGGACCATTGTTGTCCGGCTGGCAGTCGTAGGGTGTGCCACGGCTGGCATCGCCGATATAACCGCCGGCGCAGCGCTCGCAATTCTCACCCTCGGTATTGTCCGCACAGTTCTGTCAATGATAAGACGTTAGGTCATCAGAAACGGACCAAGGTTTAATGAGAGGAGCTAGGCTTAAGTCGCTAAAACAATTGTTTTCAATGCACTAATGAACCAGCAAGCCGCGTGAGTTAACGAACTTGGGTTCGAACCGAAAACTTGGCTCATGTGGAAGATAAGGCTCGCGAACCGAACCTCAGGCCAAGGCATTGGTTTGAGCCGCAAACTGAACACCGAAAACCTTTTTTATAAAGCCCGAAACCACAGGAATACCCTTTCTATCTTTACATACACTTGTTCTTTTCTGGAGATATGCGAAAAATTTTACTGCCATTTAAAATAATTGTTTTACACTTAAAAAGGGATTCTACTAAGGTCCAGGTTGGTCTAGGCCACGCCAAATCCCAATAAGAATCGTATTAAATATTCACTTTAGCAGAGTGAGGTAACGTAGACTATCTTAAGGAACCATACACTTTCTCAGGCTACCTTGCACTTACTTAAGCTACCCTACATAACTTTGCTCTACCCTTTAAGGTCTATCAACAATATGGTGCAACCTATATAAGAACGTAGTATACCATTCCATGCACATATTTTTAACACCCTACAGGTTATCCAATAAGAGGGTTCCGTTTTGCTCTACCGTGAAAAACATTTTGCCCAATACTTTTGCAATCTGGAGTGTGATAAGAATCCTGGCCCACCAGGATCTTGCGTTGCGTGACCCTGCCCCTTAAACTACTTAACACCCTCAAAGGGTGCACTTACCAGGCACTCGCCAGTCTCGGCATCGCATTGCGTGGAGTGGCCATTGCATTCGCAGGGCTCGCACAGGCCCAGATAGAGACCCTCCTCGGGATTGCGTTTGTAGCCAGGCGCACAGCGTTCGCAAGAGAGTCCAACATAGCCCTGTGGGCAACGGCATTCCTCAACCTCGTAGGCGCGCTGAGTGCCCAAATTGTTGGCGGTGGCAATGTCCAAGACGACCTGCTTGAGGGAGCCCTCCATGGTGCTGGTCGTGTACGTGGCCTTGATATAGATGGCATCGATCTTGCTGAGCGCCATCAGCAGATGCTCGCGATTGGCCACTTGGCCATCGATGCGTTGCCAGGCGCTCTCAATGATGGGCACCGCATACGAGCTGGACGTGCTGGGGCTGACGGCCGATTTGCGATAATGGATAAGGGTAAGATCCTCGCCGCTCTTGATGACCACATCGGGTGCACTGTTGCGCGACATCTGACCACCGGGCAATGGACTGTAGCTAAGGGTATAGTTGAGGCGTCCGCCATAAGCTGTCAGCTTGTTGCCCAGGAACGGTACGGGCAGGCTCCAGTACAGGGTGTCGGCACTGTAATCCGAGCTGGATCTGAAGCTAATCTCGTAGGCAAGCGTATCGAATGGCACGGGCTGTGGCGTTGCTCGGGTGTAGTCGCGCACCAGCTGGAAGCCGTGCGGCGCACGGGAACGTCCAAAGCTGCTGCTGACCTGTTCGCGATTCCAAGAGGTGCTGGTACAGTCCGCCTGCAGACCGCTGCAGAAGCACTCAATGCAGCCGGTATAGGTGAAGGAGTTCAGGTGGAAGCTCTTCGGGGCACAGCTGTCGCAGCGATCGCCGGTGACCAGGGCCTTGCAGTGGCAGCTGCCATTGCTGTATTGGTTGTAGGTGCCCTCCACGTTGCATGACGACTCGGGTGTTCGGTGGCAGGCACCGCCAGGTGCCAGCGGATTACCCTGATAGCCGGCGGCGCAGCTCTCGCAGCGTCTGCCAGTATAGCCTTCATAGCAATTGCAGATGACGTCGCCGTCGGGACTCAGCTGGCAGCCGCTGGCAAAGTTGTTGCTGCCGCTTTGTGGGCAGGGGCAATCGCGACAGGGCACACCACGGCGAGGATCGCCATAGGTGCCGGCCGGGCAGGGCTCTGGCACGAAGGGCACACAGCGACCCAGCCAGGGACCGCCCGGCTGGCGTACATAACCCGGTGCGCAGCTCTCACACGAATCCCCGATATAGCCCGGCGGGCAGTTACACTTCTCCACAAGGGAAGCGCTGCCCAGACCCTGATCCGAGGTGCCGGCCGAGTCCATGGCAATGTTGGTCAGCTCCACCTCACGCGCCACAGCATCAATATAGCCCAAGCGTATCAGTATATTATCGACATTGGCCAATATCATCATGATCTCCTCGCGTGTGGCCTTGCGTCCATCGGGCTTCTGCCAGTTACCGGGCAGGAAGCTGATTCTCACCTTGTTCGACTGATTGGGCTGGGTGCGCACGCGATTGGTCAGTATGAAGCCGTTGCCAGTGATGATGACATCCGGCCCAGAAAGGGGACGTCCGTTGCCCAAATAGCTGACCTCATACTTGAGCTCGCCACCGTAGGACTTCAGCTGATTGCCCATATAGTCGCTGGGCAGGGCCAAATAGGGTGTCTCGCGACTGTTGTACTGGACATCGGAGGCACGGAACTGAACGCCATGGTGCATGGTGAGCAGGCTGTGCTCGGTACCCTCATTAATAACAATCTGCTGATAGGGACTCAGATCGACGGTGACCACGCGATGCGATAATATCGGCGGCTGTATGGCATAGCTAAAGAGATTGGCGCTCTCGCAGGAGTTGGCGACACCAAAGCAGAAGCACTTGATGCACTCCTCACTGGAACGGGCCAGCATATTGAAGAAGCCAGCGGCACAGAACTGATTGCGATCGGGTGTCACCTTTACAATGGTATCGGGGGTCACGAAGTGGGTGCCGCGCGTATTTATTATCTCGCAGGAGTAGGCGCCGCTATCCTTGTACTGCATATTGGGGCAATAGAGATCGCCGCGGCCGCCGGAGCTGGTCGACACACACTTGTCGGGCACATGGCCCCAGTTGAGGCGCCAAACAATTGTCGGTATGGGCACACCCGTTGCCGTACATGTCAGATTGAGGGCCTGGCCCTCCAGCAGGGATTGCATGGGTGGCGGTGGGCGTATGGGCACGGGCACCACTGAAACATGGAACATATTAATATATCTTTTGCTCAATGGGTTACGCCATGTGTGTACTTACTGCAACCGAACTCGTCGCTACCGTCGCGACAGTCGTTCACATCGTCGCACTGGAAGCTCTTGGGTATGCAATGGCCGCTGGAGCATTGGAATTCATTGTAGCGACAGGGCGCACCGCTGGGCTCGGGATCGCAGGACTGCTCATCGGAATTGTCACCGCAATCGTCTTCGCCGTCGCAGCGCCAGGTGCGCTCCACGCACTTCGAGTTGCTGCACAGGAACTGGTTCGGCTGGCATCTGCGTCCCTGACTGCAGCTGTGCTCATCGGAGCCATCCGAGCAGTTGGGCACACCGTCGCATATATCCGACTTCTCAATGCACTCACCGTTCATACAGGTCGCCTGGTACTCGCTGCAGGCTGTCGGCGGGCGATCAAGTTCGACAGTGTTAACTGTGGAATAGAACAACGGCAGGGAAATGCTATAGAAAAGGACTTTCAAATTTTGGACGTAAAACCTCTTACCAATAAAATGGCCAGGCGGCATTGGGGGTAAGAGAGAGATTATGTATTAGCTAAAGATCTATCTAGGTTCAGGAGCTGGAGTTGGTCAAGGCTCTATAGAAAATATAATAACTAACCGACTGATTGATGATCAACGGAGAGATTGAAGGATAAAATTTTTACTTTAGTTATAACAAGGCTTAACTTTAACTCTTAACTGTGAAAAATGGGTGGAAGAAACACTTTTGCTTCAAACTCTTTTTAAAGAGTGTATATACGTGTTTTACATCTTCCCGAAAAATGCATTAAATTGGAAGGAAACTGAATGTCGTAAGCTCAAACAAGAAGAAAGAAGATAAATGCGGAATTATCAAAGGTTCGGAAAATGGGTGTAAATATAAATTCCAAATAAATAACTAAATATCATGATACGGGCCAGACCGTATAACGTGGATATTGCTATTATTTTGAGAAGGCACAAAAATCTCATCAATAATAATCTGAGTGTATCACGATTATTTGTAACTATGAGATCTCTAGGTCTCTGGGGCTAAGACGCCTGGGTTCAACATGCCATAGTCCAAAGGAACCTTTTCTGTTAAACACTTCTCAATAGACCTAGTCCAGCTCCGTATGTTGCGCGCTTTTACCTAGACCAAAGAACTCGAGATCAATATGCGGCACAGTGCCATATTTGATGCGATTCGATTTGGGCTCCTCGTATTTGTGCTCGCCCCAAGCTGCGTCCAAACGAATTCGTTGCGAAAGAGAGCATTGAACAAGAAAACCCAACCAAATTCCCAGGAAGCATATCGAGAATTACTTGGTAGCGATACTTACATCGTTCGACAGTCAGATGGACGGTGACTTGTTGACCCTGAACGTAGCTCGGATAGCCAACAGCTTCGCATACATAGGTGCCAGAGTCCTCCAACTGTAAATATGATAATATATGATTTAGTATACTAAAAGTTGGGTATTTCATGAGCCAAACTTACGCGTATGTTGGGTATTTCCAAGCGTCCGCCCTTATCGGTGAAGCCCACGGGCAGGGGACGACCGCCGGGACGTGACCACCTAACCTTGGCGCGGGCTGGACCCTCGTCACGGCAACGGAAGATGACCTCGCGCCCTGAATGCCACAATAATTGTCATTAGCCAGGTATAAGCACATTTATATATTATGGAGTATACAAATATCGGGAGCATTGCGAGCAAATTACTGGATCTAGTTGGGACTATCATACATATCGCTGCGGGAATCGTGGTTTATTGTGTGGGTTTGTGGATAGGTAGGGGGGTTTACAGATTGCGTTTGTGGTCTAAGGTTTCTAGCGGGTGGGTGCTGACAGAACTAATAATAGGAATTTCGACAGAATTGTACAACGCCGGACCTGTAGCCAATTGCTGTGGTGCAGTGGTGCAGCGCGGTACGAGGCGAGTGTCTACTATTTATATTGTGCGTGTAGTTAGGCCAACTTACCCTCCCTAATATATCCTGCAGGTATTTAATTTATGGGTTATGTCATTTTGGTTGGGTTAAGCATTAAAAGTAATGGTAGAACATTATGTAGAGTCAAAAAAACGAATAGTTGAAGCCTTGCAAAAGAAAGATCTACTGTGGGTGGAGCTGTGTTTTGTTGAACTGCCAGAGTAACTGATATCTGTATTTGATATCCATATCTTTTAGCAAGAGTTATCGATATCGTTAATCAATTACCGACGAGTTATCGATGCCAGGCAACCAATCGATAACAGACAATGCGCTTCTTATATCGATACCATTGATCGAAAGAATGCAAAGAGCTATCGATGCCGTTGATCGATAGCATTGAGAAAGTTATTTATATCATTAATCGATAAAAGGCAACAAGTTGTCAATATCGCTGATAGATCACTGATCACTCATTTAGTTATCGATATCGTTGATTGAAAGTAGACGAGCTATTAATATCGTGTATCGATAGTACACGAGTTATCGACACAGTCGATTTATAGCAGACGGGTTACCAACATAGCCGAGCAACATGACATTATGCGACATTACTTATCGAAAGCAGACACAAAAATATCGATCTTTCTTTTGCCAGGCATTCTTTAAGTTTGCTTTTCAAAAGCGTTTGCCTTTAACCATGTTAAACATAAGCAGCTATCACCGTTGAAGGACAGATCCATACTTACTTTCTTTGATGATCTGGCTATCGGGATAGGTCTTCAGGTTCAGCTGATTGCGTCCTGCTGGAGACGGGTCGGAAACTGCCAAGAAAGAAATGAAAATCCCATGTCAGCACAGTGTTAAATATTGGACTACAAAAGCATAGTTAAAGGTCAGTATTATGGGTATTATCGAAGGAATAGAAAATATATATTATATAATAGTTATAATAGCACTGCGGCGCCCTTATTCGTTTAGTACACTTTGGTTGATTGGTTAGCTTGAGATTGTGAATAATAGTTGTTGGTAGTTGTAATGGGGTTTTGTGCTGACACCGTTTTGTTTGGGTTTGGTTGACGGGTCGATGACCACTTACTATCGATCTCATTAGTGATGGGCTCACAGTCCAGCTCATCGCTGGCATCGAACGGACAATCGATAACACCATTACAGCGCAATCCGAGCGTAAGGCAAGGACCGTGCTCGCACCGGAACATGCTCGGCGGGCAACTGATGCGCTTTGCACCCACCGACATCGTTGTGGTTGGCGCCACAGTTGTGGTTGTGGCTGTTGTTGTGCTGCCTGTTGCCGATCTGCTGCCAGCTAAATGTTTATGATCGCATATTGATCAGTGATCAATCATGATGATGTGGATGATGTGGATGATGATGAAGCAAGCTGCTTGCCTTTGCCTAAGGGGCCATCATGTCGGAACCGGCTACTTACCACAATTGTGCTCATCGGAGCTGTCCTGACAGTCGGTTTTGCCATTGCAGCGCAACGCCTGGTTGACGCACTGGCCGTTCCGGCAGCGGAACTGGTTCGGCTGGCATTGCATTATATCGCAGTTCTCCTCATCGGAGCCATCCATGCACTGGGTAAAGCCATTGCAGACATCGGTCTGGGACACACAGTCGCCATTGCGGCAGCGGAACTGATCCGCAGCGCAGCCTGTCAAAGTTATGAAAAAATCAACAATTAGCAACTATCTATTGGAACAAGATCTTTTCGGATTTCTCTACAGCTGGAAGCTAGACATTTTATAGAAAAAAAAATATATAGATATATAGAATTTATGTTTGAATAATCAGAATTGAAGCCAAATTATTTTTTCAAAGAGTGCATACACATGTGTAACTCGTAGAATTGGCTTAAACTGGGACTAGAATATGTTTGGGTATTTGACAAATTTCTTTTTTTTTTTATCAGTTAGCATGCAATTGGCTTAGATAGAAACTAGTGGAATACAACTAGAACTAAAGACTACTAGAACTAACTACATTACGGGTATGGGCAAAATGTGAGCTTTGAAAAATTTGCATAAAATATTATTAACCAATACAGTTCTGTTCATCAGAAAAGTCTTTGCAGTCGTAGAAGCCATCGCAGTGCTGTGTTGCATTTATGCAAAACTGTCGATCGTAACAGGAAAACTCGTTATCCTTGCATTGAGTACCTGTTTTATTTATATATATATTTTTTTTTAATATATTTATAATTATAATTGGTGCAATTTTGCCAACAAAAATTTGGTTAAAAGCGAAAAACAGAAAACAAATAGAAACACGTGAGAGATAGATAGGAGAGAGAGAGAGAGAGAGAGAGAAAGAAAGAGAGCACAATAATATACATTGCATTTATATAAATTCATATAAAAGGTGAATGTAAGCCAGTGACACAGTAAGAGATAGTAAAAGAGAGCGTGAGTGTGTGAGAAAGAGAGAGAGAGTGTGAGAGAGAGAGAGATAGTGAACAACATAGATCAGCAACTTAACACATTAAGCAACACGATTACATCCATCGATAACTAACTTAAGGTGCCTGTGCCATACAAGAAATGCAAATAAAAAAAATATTCTTTGCCCAACAGAAATCGTAAACAAAGATCATTTATACCCAATATATATATTTTCTGTAATCACAACATCGATAAATATCGAATGAGTTTCCCTGAACTGCACTTGTTGTATAGATTCTAGTATTTAGAGATTTTGTTCCCTATTTGAAGCCCTGATCGGACCTCAAGCACCGAAGTTAATCTAGAATGCTTTTCCCATGCTCAGAGTGGGGCAAAGGTAAGAAGAAGCACAGCCGGCGTGAATATCTTTACTTGTAAGAAAGGGTATCTTCTAGTCTGGCACCCCGCAACTGGAGCACTTCTATTTGTTTTCATGCAAAAACTTCTAACCATTTCAACAAATATTCAAAAGCTGTTCCAAAACCTTTTCCACTAAAGCTAAAATCTTTTGACTTTTGGCTGCCGAAGTTTAAATACCCTAACAGTAAGAATTAAAAGTAAGTCCCTAGCATATGTTAAATAGAATGCATCAAACAATTTGCCCAAACAATATACCTATTGGGCTATTCAAGGTAAAGTTAATTGTAGCTTAGAAAGAAGTTGTTTTTTTTTTTAGTATGACGTATTGTTAATATTTTGATCAAAATTGTGTGTTAAAGAATACATAAGGATGATGTACATTTAGGAACTGTGTTCAGTTCGCGAAAGAATATGCAATTGTCAGCTTTATGATATGTTAATACAATAATGTCAATACGATGAAGTTTAGATGTAGGGCTCGACTTTGCTGAGTTTAACATATATCTACTACATTTTGGATTCATCATTAACATGACAGCTAAGTATATGAACTTCTGCTCCAATCTAGCTTATTCTGTTATATAAGCTGTCTGCTAGCTAAATTTAGCATCTAGTACGGTTAGATAGACGGAATCGGTTTGAATATTGTCATATGCCCTAAAAGTGTAGAGTATTTCAGCTCAATATAACTTTCATTAAGCATGCTCAATGCTTTTTCAAGGATGCGACAATTTAAAACTTTTTTTCTCGCTGAAACTGTTTTCTGAAGTGATTTAGAGAATCCCAACGATAACGTATTTCCCGAGCTCTTAGTTCTTTTCTATGCAAAGCTATATTCCGTTTTGAATCCAGCATATCTTTATGAACCTCGGATTGTAACTAAATGTTCCCATTTTCAATCTATTCTGATTTGCGTTAACCTAACCTAACCTACAAAATATCCTAGCGATAAACATTAATCTTGAGCTTATATTCCTTTTGTTTGGAAACATATTTTGGGAACCAACAAATCCTTATGAACCTCGGACTCAAACTCAGTGTTTCCTTTATCAAGCTATTCAGATTTGGGATAAAACTAAGCTCAGTTCTCGAGCAAACTGCTCTCATCAATCGCGCTAACCTAAGCCAACATTCTAAATACTCTAAAAATGATCTCAGTTTTGGTCACACTTTTTTGTCCGTTATGAAACTTAATGAGTAACGAGATTTTGTGTGTGGGGTTAATGATTGGAGTTAAGATTGAAAATGAAATACTCACAATTGGCCTCATCGGAGCTGTCTTCGCAATGACGACGGCCATCGCAGCGTTCGCTCTCCGTGTAGCACCTGCCACTGGGGCATGCGTGCTGTGGACAGGGCAGCGGTTGGTACAATGGATGACGTGTGGTATGCAAATGGCAGTCGCGCTCATCGCTGCGGTCTGTGCAATCGATATGTCCGTTGCAGTATATCGAACGATCGAAGCACGACTCATCGCAAAAGAATTGATCCCGGCGGCAGTCATCGGCGGTTAGCCGATTTGTGGCTATGATTGCGATTGCGATTGCGGTTGCATGCGATATATATTGATGATTGTTTGTGTGTGGTGTGAGTGTGTGTGGTATCGTTATCGATCCCGATAACAATCAACGATTATGCGTGTTCGATTTTTAAGCATAACAAGAAAGAGAGACAAGAGAACAAAGTGAGCAACGGCTTGTTAAATGGGCAGCAGTTGAGATTAATAAAGCGGCGCTTTCAAGTACAAACACAACCTCACTTAGTTAATAATTTATAGACATATACAAACCTGTGCGACATATTTATCGTTATCGCTGCTATCGATACTTAACTTACGGCTATGCACTTAGAACTAAACAGGGTAGGTTGTTGGATAATTTTTGGACTGGACGGCAATTTGATTGGTTCGTTGGGAGAGTTGACTGGTGATGGTTGTTAAAGGGGAGGGCGTGGGGTTTGAGGGTGGCTTGAATTGGAATCGTGTGTATCGTTACCCTGTCCCAAGCAATTAATCGGCAATTCATCCGATTCGTCCGTGCAATCGGCATGTTTGTCACACAAAAAATCGGCGTTAATGCATTCAGAGTTCGCGCATTGCCACTGATACGGTTGGCAGGTTTTAGTTCTGGTTGTGTTTCTAAAATTGTTGTTGCCAGCTGTGTTCGCTGAGTGTGTGTGTGTGTGTAAGTGTGTGTGTGACGTTTGTTAAAACAAAACAACAAAAAATAACAAACGTAAAAAAACGCATGAGCATTAAACAAATTATGCAGAATGTTTGTGACTTATGAGAGCAACAGAATAAAAGAGAGAGTGAGAGAGAGAGAGGGAGAGAGAGAGAGAGAGATAGCAAAAGAGAAAGCGAGAAGTGACTTCATGTGAGTAGGCGCAAGATGAGCGTGAAGTAAATGCATGAGTGCGAGTGCGAGCTCCAATAGAGCTGCTAAAAAAGTTATCGATATTTATCGATTTTTATTTAAATATGGTTCACAAAAAATAGAAACCATATTCAAAAAACGCGGGCAATGCGAATATAAAAAATGTAGCTTTAATAATCTAAAAGTTATCGATAGGCAAGCGAAACTTATCGATAACAGCTAGTTAAAAGTTATCGAAAAGAAACGTTTTTTAAACTAATTAAGTGTCCAAGCAGAATGCAAAATCTTAGCCACAGCAGAGCTGCTCGAATAGTTGCCGATAGCAACAAAAAATGTCGATAAAAAGTAAAAAATGCAAAAAGTCAAAGTGTTAAAGCAATGCCAAATAAGAGCTGTCACTGCATAAATATTTATCGATAGCTATCGATTGGCAGAAATCGTAAGGTTAGAAGTATATATTGAAAAGTCGGCGCAGATAGTTGCAAGTAAATATTGAAGCTAGAGATATATATGTTTATATGTATATGTAATTGTTACCCGGACAATCGCGCTCATCGATGCCATTGTCGCAATCGAATTTACCATCGCATCGCAGCGACCAATCGAGGCAGGCGCCGTTGCAGGCAATCTGATAAAGCGTACAGCCGCTGCCTTCAAAATTGTAATATAAATCAATGAAAAGATTGTATAAAATATATGTAAAAAAAAAAAACGACAACCACAGATAAAGTAATCGCTGTGCGCAAAATCTACGAAATTACTAAGTAGACAAAAACAAACTACAAATGCGGCAGAGATCAAGAAAATATAAGAAACTTTCAAACAATAAATAAATGTTGCTACTTCTACGAGCTACGGGCTACAGTTGCAGTGCTGGGGGATATCTGATATGGGGCATACAAGGTAGGGTAAGGTAGGGTATTGAGAGAACTTAGTAATTGGGTTTCTTTGGTTTTTTTTTGGTTTTGTTTTGTTTTGTTTATGTGCTTACCACAGTTGCGCTCATCGCTGGCATCGGTACAGTCAGCGATGCCATTGCAATGCAGCTGGCTGGCAATGCAATCGCCAGTGTTGCAGCTGGCGATTGTGCGATAGGTTTATCGATTAGCGATTATGTTCATGATGTTGATGATGGTGACGCAGACGTTGGTGATCGTGTGTAATTGTGTGCGTATGAGTTGTTGTGTGTGTGTGTGTTTGTGTGTGCATAAAAGAATATATATAAAAGAAGGTTTAATGCGAAGGGCTAACGATATTGTTGCTTGGGCAGCCGATATTGGAACGTCTCTTACAGATAGGCATCATTGCGACAAGAAGTACAGTTGTGCTCATCGTTGCCATCGTTACAGTTGACAATACCGTTGCACAGCTGATCGCGTGGTATGCAATAATCATCGCACTCGAACTCGTGCTCTAGACAATGTTCTGCAAAATGATGATGATCACGATTATGTGTATGAGTGTGTGTGTGTGTATGAGTGAGTGTGTGTGTGTGAGTAACATAAATTAGAGTGGACCAAACTGTACACTCTAAAGCTGTGTTAGGCAAGTGGCAGAGTGTGTGTTTGGAATGTTAGCGAAGCAGTTCTTAACACAATATACAGTACAGCCTCGCTGCATGTGTGTGACATATATGAGTGTATGTGTGTGTGTGAGTGGGTGTGCGTGTGGGTGTATGTTTACCTGTAAAGGCCGGACAATCGAGCTCATCGGTTTCATCTTGACAGTCCGCATAGCCATCGCACTTCTTCTCTAAGGGTATGCACTGGCCAAAGTCACACTCAAAATAATACAGATCGCACTCATTCAATGGATCATTGTCGGGGTCTGTGTCTAAGTCACTGTCTATATATGCGTATTTGTATATGGGACAATGTGTATGCAAAGATGATAAAAAAAAAAAACATAAACAAATATATTAAGTATAAATGTAGCGGTCAGTTATTCGAAAACTCTCTTGCTCCAAAATTGTGGACTATATCTCAAGTTAATTTTGTTTTTGGTTTTTATTTTTTGAGGTTAGTTTCTTAGTAGTACCGTAGTTCGTCTCGTAATTGATCAGACAGTTGTACTCATCGGCGCCATCGGCGCAGTCGGTGATGCCATTGCAGCGCTTATAGCCGGAAATGCAGCTACCGTCCCCGCATTGGTATTGGAAGCTCTGGCATTCGATGATCGGTCGGCTCAGATTGAATTTGGCATGAAAGTCTGATGGCATGATGGTATTTGTATGATGGTGTGACGGTATGACGGTATGATGGTTGTTGTTTGTTGTGTTTGATGTTGTTGTTGTTGTATTCAATATGGAGCATAGGTCGCAGAGAGCGAGACAGAGACAGTGAGAGAGCGAAAGAGAGACGACGATTTTACACAGTTCAGATCGCATATATATTGGGTTTTTATTTTTTATTTTTTTTTTTTTTGCGCAGATTAAAGCGTGGAGCGTAAAAAGAAGAAGAGAAGAAAGTACAGTTAGCGGCATGAAAACTACATATGTTTTTTACTCTTCAACAATGTTGGCGTG
The DNA here is from genome assembly GCA_035045355.1 of Drosophila lacicola. Lineage (NCBI taxonomy): Eukaryota > Metazoa > Arthropoda > Insecta > Diptera > Drosophilidae > Drosophila > Drosophila lacicola. Next base: position 9,957,673 of record JAWNPB010000148.1, read on the forward strand.
GGATTTTGGGTTGTGGGCGGTAGGGTATTGGGGGCGGGCATAATTTGTACGCTGTGGTGCATTCATATATTTGGCAAAATTATAAATACTTAGTTGGTTATGCTTAGGAATTAAAAACTCAAAAATACCGAGCGCCAAATGAAGCTAAAGTTGTGCAAAAAATACTTGAAAAAATATTAAAATTAAAATACTATAAGAAATTTGTGCTTATCAAATTAATTAATAAGATTAATTAGTTAAATAATATATAAATATATTTTAATAGATTATTAATATGTAATGTTAGCTAAATAAAACCATTATCATAATTGACGCGTTTGGTATATTTTTGTGAAAAGGCAGCAGATGCTCACGCGTCGTGTCACGACACGCGCCCATCGCTAAGCGATATATAAGATTATTTAATATTACGAGATATCCATACCCAACAGGAACATAGTTTAAGTTTAGTTAGTTAGGCAATTAGTTCGTTTCGCATAGGCAGACTTGTGGTGCGAGTGTGACCATGGGGGGTCGGGGGATTGGTATTGTGCGTACATGGGAAATGCGTGAATTGGTAAAGCAGAAATTCAGTGGTTTGCTACTTACGGCATGCGCTCTCATCGCTGCCATCGCGGCACTGAGATTTGCCATCGCAGACTTGGGTTTTGGGTATGCAACCGCCGCCGCGCACACATTTATACTGAGAAAACACATGTATTGTTTATGTATGTGATGTATGTATGTGTCTGCGTATGCGTCTGTGTATGTGTATGTGTGTGTGTGTGTGTGTGTGTGTGAGGGATGGAACTCACCTTGTCACTGCTGCAATTGCAAAGTGCATAGTCCTCATCCTCATGCTCTTGGCAGTCGGGAATGTCATCGCAGACGCTCTCAATCGGAATGCAATCGCGATTGTGGCACGCGAATTCAATGTTTTCGAGGCAATTGCTGGGCAATGATGATGATGATGATGACGACGATGACGATGACGATGATGATGATGATGAGCTGCCTATAAATGGTGTTTGGTTTTTTTTTTTTTGATATTGTGTGGATGTCGAGGTCGGTGTTTGGCAAGGCATATTTTTAATAATACGAGCGAGCGGGTACATAAATAACATAAAAAAAGAGAAACAAGAGAGTTACAGTGAGTGCATGAGAAAGAGAGCGAGAGAGATAGAGAGGGGAGTATGTATGTGTGTGGCGATTATAATTAAAAAAAAAAAATAGTGGGGGAATATTTAAAAATAACGTAACATTAAATGCTAAATTAAATGCTTTACTTTATATCTAGTTGATTGCTTTTGTGTGTTTGTGTGTGTGTGTGTGTTTCAGCTTAGTTTAAGTAAATTTCAATGTACAATGCTAGAATCACAAACATGGCATGCACTTTGTTGTGGAACCCGTCTTAGCTAAAGAATTACACCAGCACCCAAACGGTGAGCGCAGCGCAGCAGCTCGTCACTCTTTACTCGCTGCTAACAACTCGCTGCTATCAACTCATTACTGGCTGATAGCAGCTCGTTACACGTTACTGACTGTTAGCAACTCGTCACTCGTTACGCGCTGCAAGCAACTCGTTACTCGCTGCAAGCAATTCGTTACTTCCTGCAAGCCATTCAATACTCGCTGTTAGCAACTCGTTGCTCGTTACTCGCTGCTAGCAACTCGTGACTCGCTGTTAGCAACTCGTCATTCGCTGTTAGCAACTCGTTGCTCGCTGATCGCTACTCGTTACTTGCATTGCACAACAGCCTACTCGCTAGACGTTTTTTTGTTTTACCCAAACATTTAGAGCTGCAAGACAACTCGTTGCTCGTTACTCGTTAATTCAAACCCAAGCTACTAGCATTGCTTACGCGCTACCTGCAAGACGGTTTTTCGATTTACTTTTAGACATAAGACACCTACTCGTTAGAACTCCTCTCGTTGTTATTGGTATTGGGTTAGTGGTTGGACGCGTGGCTGCTGTTACTTTGTATGGTGATTGTGTTGCCATTGTTGTCTGGCGCTCCAGTGAGCCCGGCGGCACCGTTGCCCAGTAATAGGGCGTCGGTGCGGCCGTCACGGGTCGCCTGGTGGTTGTGGGACGCTTATAGCGTTCGCAATTATCCTCGTCGCTTTTATCGTTGCAGTGGTAGCTGCCATCGCAGCGCAAGTGGAGCGGTATGCAGACTTTGTTCCTGCATTCGAATTGATTGGCGGCGCACGGATTTTGGGGACTTGACTTTTCGTATAGGTCGTGGGGCAAGTACACTGCGTACTCTTTCTCATCGAGCTCGTGCATGCCGATATGGATATTGTTATCGTTATTGTTATCGCGGCCAATTTTCGGCGGTGGTCGCCGACGGTGATGGTCTGCATAATTGCGTATAATGCCATCTCTATCGACGATATCGGAATCGTTATCGTTATCGGGCCCTTCGTTGACATCGTTCAAATCTGCGAGCCGCATGCATTTGTCGTTGTTATCGGTTTTGGGGGTCGGGTAAGGAGGTTGGGGTGGTAACCGCATGCAGAACCGTTGATATATATGGATACGAGTTTGGGATTTTTGTGAGATGGATTGGATATCGTTATCGATTTTTTTTTTTTTTGGTTTGTTAAGTTTTGAGCATGCAAATTTTGCAGTTGAGCCAATTGATGTTGTTGTTTTTCCAGTTGCGAGGAGTTGGATTGTAGTTTTTGTAGCGTGCAATTAATCGATTAGTTTTTGAACATTCGATAACCACAACCACAAACGTTCAAGTTTGTTCACATATTTTGGTACAGTTTTTCGGATTTTGTTTTTGTTTTATTTTTTTTTTATCAGGTCGAATTGGGAAAGAAGAGAAATAAAATGTAAATTTGTTAAGTAAAAAATCATAATTTTTGGCAGTTGACACGCATAAGAGCTACCACAAAGACGCGTAAGCATTCGATAAATAACTATCGAAATAAGAAGCGATACACATAGGGAAGAGTGTAGCAGAAGATATTGAGAGAGTCGCTGTAAAGATTGAGCAGTCACCAAGAGTTACCAAATATAAACATAGAACCGCAGTAAGCAATACACATAGAAGCTTATTTCATAACAGAGACGCTTATCGATAACAATTTCAGAGACAGAGCACTTACCGCAGTCTTGCTCGTCTGTGTAATCGTTACAATCGTAGATGTTATCGCACACCTGACGCATCGGTATGCACTCACCGTTCCCACAGCGGAACTCAGTAAACTGACACTGATCATCGGCATCGTAGCCACCTGAGTGTTGTGTAATGTGTTATCGATAACCGATAGTCGGCAATGGGTATGGATATGTCAATGGATGGGTTAGTGATGCGCTGTAAATGTGGTGACTGTTTCGAGGAAGTAAATTGGAATCGTCGCTGGGGCTTCGCCTGTAGCCTGACAGCTGACAAAGCATAAATCGATAAGTGCACGACAGTGTTGTGTAGCGATAAAAAGTAGGGTAGCAGTAACAGCGTTGACGGGCGTTGACGGTGCGCGTGACCAACTTACCTGCGAGTGTGCACACACTCTCGAGCAACTACAACAGTCATACACGCACGCACACATCCAGGCACGAACATTCACACACACACACACGCACACACACTCACCCTCGCAGTAGCGCTCATCGGATATATCCTCGGGGCAATCGATGTTGCCATTGCAGAGCATCTCCTTGGCAATGCAAGTGCCATCGTCGCATTGCCATTTGTCGTACAGACAGGCTGCATGTGAGCAATGGGCGAGAGAGAGAGAGAGAGAGAGAGAGAGAGAGAGGTGGAGGGGGAAGGTTGGTGGAAAGAAGAGAGGGAGAGAGAAAGTGTGCCATGTACAGCACATATCAAAATGAAAGAGAAGGAGGAGTTAAGACATACGGCAACCCTCCTCGTCGGAGCGATCGTGCGGACAATCGGCGCGTCCATCGCAGCGATGCACAATCGAAATGCAGCTGAGATCGCGACAGGTGAATTTGCCCTTGGGGCACGTGTAGCGCAGCTTTGGCACAACTGAGCAGCATGGCGAATAAGTGCAAGGAGACAGGGAGAGAGAGAGTGTGTGTGTGGGAAAAGGGAGAGCAAAATAGTTAAGAAATGAGCATAATGCAAATGATTGATTGATGTATGTGTGCTGATGTAAACACTAGATTTCAAAAGCATAAAGCAATTTGTATACTATTGAAGCATATCAAACGCGAAAACAATCTTTTTATTTATTCACCGTCTGAATTTGTATTGAGTAGAGAGCTCTGTCAATCATTTGAAAGGACAATGCACAGTCATCGTAGAAGCTAATTGATTGAGCTTGCTTGACAAATATTTTATTTTAAGCAACAAATTGCTCTGCCTAAATACTCTGTTTCAGACATCTGGCAACACCAGAAATAAAAGATGTGCATGTTAAGTTGGCTGAGCTATATAACTGCTTCAATCAAATATGATTGACAGTAGCAGAGAAAGACAGAGTGAGAGTGAGAGCGAGTGAATAGTTTTAACAAAAGACTTTATCTTTTGGAATCCGTGTGCTCAGCAAATGTATGCATTCTTTTTGTTTTGATGAATCGATTGATTGATTGATCTTCGTCTGGCAATGATTGATACTCACTTCCATCGCAGTGCTCCTCATCGTCGGCATCGTTGCAATCGGCGTGGCCATCGCATTGCTGGCTGACGCTGATGCAGCGGGTGCCATCGCGACATTGATACTCCATGCCGCTGCAGGCGGCGGCTGATGTGGGCGTTAGTAACGTTGGGCGTATAACGGTAATGGGGTTTTTTTTTTATATTTATTTATGTGTTAGTTGTTGCCCCCATTCGCGAGCGGGCGGGCGGTAGTGAGTGAGAGAGAGAGAGAGAAAGCAGAGAGAGTAAAAAAATAATTTGGTTAGTGGTTAGTGGTTAATAACTTTGGTTAATCGGTGTGGCTTATGGGGACAGTTACCGTAAGCATACTTAGGCTAATACGGGAAGATTACAATGGCTACGACCGGTTGCCGCTACAGTAACGTTTATCGGTTATCGGCAATCGGCAGCGGTTATCGATTATCGACTATCTAAATGGCTTACAGCTAAACATCTTAGTCAAACTTAGTGTTTACGCATAGACGTATCCAAAATACTTTGGGCTAACGTCTACCAAAAATATACGTACAAACATATATGTGTGTCTAGGGTGTGTGTTTGTGTGTGTATATAGGTGTGTGTGTGTGTGTGTGTGTAGGGTTTTAATAGATCTGTTCTCAGTTCTCTCAACTTACGGCATTCATCGCCTTCATCCTCGCCATCGGGACAATCCACGACATTGTCGCAAAGCCTGCTGGCCTCAATGCACTGTCCATTGCGGCATCTATATTCGCTGGCACTGCAATCTGAAAGGGGCATAAGAAAGATATTCGAGTTTAGATTTATCCATACCCACACATATATACCCTGTAAATATGAGTGAATGAACAACAAAAGTTTAGCACACAACTTGTGGTGTTGCATGACACTGTAGTGTTTAGCTTTTCGAATTAACCCATCGAACTCGGGGATTATAGGTCTGATTGCTGGCAAATTTGGTATATGGCTCCCTTTTTATCTGTTATTGTTGCATACTTAGTATTTTAGTAATCCGCAGAAAAGTTCTCGAATTTTTCAAACACACCCATTTAACTCAGAGACTATTAGTTCGATTGCTGTCAAAATTGGTATGTGGCTTCCGTTTTTGTCAGTTGCAGAAGCATATTTAATATCATGGTAATCCGCACAGCTGTTTTCGCATGTTTATCAAATCTATTGAACTCACAGACTATACAGGCTGGATATGCCAAATTTCGTATATTAGCTCAGGCGTTCTACACGCACTTATTTTATTAAAAAGATGATCTAACTAAATAAATTGTAATAGCAGCATTTTTAGTTTTTATATTTAATTTCTGTTTGCTGCAACTAAATTGCAGGGTATCAGACGGCTCAGCACTTTTATGTGGCTGATATATGGGTATATATTTTGGAAATATATATATTTTTGGACTGGCAATGTTGCAATTAGCACTCAACCGGATGCAGTTTAACAAGCATTTCCCACTTTTTCGTCAAATTTGTCAGTTGCCAACTTGAAAGCAAAAGTTTGTTAGGTGTCTGTCTTTGGCTGTATGTGTGTGTTTTGTGTGTGTGTGTGTGTCTGAGTGTTGTGTGTTGATAAGTTGATAAGCCTGACAACCTACTCGCACTGACACAGCGACCATGCCACACCTCCAGCTCCGGCTACAGCTCTGCTAAAGCATCGTTAGCCACAGTTTCCTGTGCATGCTTTTGCCTTTTTGAACCCTTTTTTTTGTTGCTGTGTGCCTGCCCCGCCCACTGCTGTTGTTGTTGCTGTTGGACAGGACGCCGCCTTAAATTCCAGTCAACTTAAGCATTTTCACAAATATTTTTCACACTTTTCATTCATCTTCTGCCGCCTGTTATTGCCTTTGCAACACAAAGTGGCAAGCAACGCGGATTTGATTACAAGAGAGCGAGAAGTTTAGCCAAAGGGCGGGGGCGACAAAAAGAAAACACGCACAGAAGCAGTTCAAGGGTGGTTGGCGAGGGGGGCGGGGAGGGGGGGGGGGGGGAGTGGCTATGTAACAACAGAGAGCAGCGGCTAATTAAAAGCAAAGACAAGAGGCGCACGCCAAAAACTGGGGGCGTGTCACTTGGCTCAAGTGTAATCAGAGCTAGCTTCCAGTTTTTTCAGCTCCAGCTGCCTCAAGCCAAAAAAATAGCACAAAATAGATATATGTATATACGTACATATATATATGTAAGCATATATAATTTGCAGATTATAGCAACAATTAGCGGGCATTTAATTTGCAACAGATACTTTGTCCACACCAAAATGTCAAAGGGAATAGAAAATAGTCCAAATTAAAAAGCTTAAAAATATCCATTGCATACTTTTAGGGGATGCATCTAAAAATCTGTATAAATCAAAGCTATTAAAAGCTTTAAATAAAACCTAATTAAATTAAGTATTTCAACTGATCAATCCAGCTTCTAAAAGAGTTACAAGCTGGATACGAATCTAGGCTTGATTCAACAATTACAGGTTAAGTCAAAGCGTGGCTAGTTACTAAAAGTTAGTATTTTTATTTATCAGAATCTATAGGATCTAGAAACTTGAAATTAAACTAAGGTCCTCCTCGATAACTTGCCCGTTTCCAGGAAATCGATTAATATCGAATTCCTGTTTTTTAGCATATCTCTTTGGTATTAAGAGCAAGAGTCACCAAAGTTGACATGAATTTTCTACTACAATAAATACAACTCAAGTATATTTCATTTTATAGCTGCATTTGATGTTGGTAGAAAAAGGTTCGTGGTATCGAACCACTAGAGAACTCTTACTTGTTGTATTTAGCAGACAATTATAAATAATAAATAACAATAAATGTGCAGCATTTAAATGCATTCACTTTTATGCCCTTGTGTAGGTTTGTTTGGCTTTGGCACGAAATGTATCGAAGGAGACATCAAAGTGGATATTTCCCAGCCCATAGAGCATATATAGCCCATAGAGCATATACATCATCTCCAGCTCTCATATAAGAGTCGGAGATTTGATAATGACACGCAGTTTATACTTTGTTTCAATATCTGCTCCCATTTTCAAAATATCGATAAATATCGATTTAGAAACATGGTTTCTTAAGCATAACTCGGCATATAGCTTTTCGTAGAGTCAACACAGACTGAGAATAGTTCACTTTTTGGATACTCTTTTTGGAAATATCTCTTCTTTAAAGCAACAGCCTTGCGGTTTGTTATATGTACCATATATGACATATTTCTTTGCCATATTTTGGCAAATATTCTGAAGATCGGACTTCAGATCAAGAAGAGGACTCGAGTGTTTGAATGCCAGCCTGGCGCTGGGCCTGGCAGGGCATCTGCTGGTCAGGCAGCGCAATCTTGTTTGCTTTTTGGCTGAACATATTTGTGTATTTGTTTTGGAAATGTTTACTTCAGCTTGTTCTTCTTTTGCCTTTGCCATCTGATTGCCTTGGCGCATTCAATTAATGCAAATGCCTTCAGCTGGCTTCAGGTGAGGCTTCGCATTGGTTGGCTTGCGGATTTAGGCTTGAGGCGATTTCTTTTTCGTTTTGTTTTTTGTCTGTTGGTTTGTAGGGTTCATTGGGGCCATTGGCCGCCATAAATCAACAATTGTCGTCGTCGTCGTTGTGGTTAACTGCAGCGCCAACTTTAACTACTTTCGGGGCGCTCACAAATCGCTAAAGTTTTGTTTCTGGCTTTTTTTTTGTTCTTTTGCTTTGCTGCTCGCAATTTGCAGCACGAAGCTGCCAAAAGCGTTTTCTTATTATTATTGCGAAGTTTGTCTATGGCGCAATTGGCACGCCTCCGCGCCCTGCCACGCCTACCAGGCCCGAGAATGCGCTTTGACAATTCCGTTTGCGCCTCAAAGCATGCAACTCAATTTGCAGACCATGTGGCAGGTGGCAGGTGGCAGGTGGCAGGTGGCAGGTGGCAAGTGGCAGGCACAAAGGTGCAGACAGAGAGAAGCGAAATAGCTTTTGCTTATTGACATTAAAGATTCAATAATGGCCAACATATGGCAGCTGCCGGATTTGGCTGCCAAACTCATCAAACCCAACTAAAAAATAATATATAAAAAATATGTGGCAAATAGCCAAAAGTAACAGGCAACAGGAGTTGCTTGCGGTCCAGAGCGTTCGACTACAAAATACCCTGTGTTAAGCTTACTATGAAGATAAATAGCTGGATGTGAAATAGATGCTCAAAACAATTGGAGAAGATAGATAAAACTATACGTATAGACAGTCCGATAGATAAATGCATAATGAAGATAGATACAAAATTAAGATAAATTATAATATATCTCTACCTAAATAGAAACATTTCCTCACATAATATATGGATCATTAATTAAATGTATTAAAAGATGGAAAGGAAGATAAATAGACGACATCAATAGCTAAATGAGCAACAAGATAATACAAATCAAAAGATAAATGGACGAATTGAAAGTTAAATTAATATACGCTTGGGTATATCTCTGATTATAGAGATTAAAGATATAGAGACTATTTATCTAACCATCTATCTATTTATCAATCTATCTATATTTCAATACCTCCATCCATCTATCTATCTATCAATCTATCTATTTATCAATCTATCAATCTATCAATCTATCTATCTATGTATCAATCTATCTATCGATCTATCTATATATATTAATCCATCCATCTATATATCCTTCTATCTATCTATAAATCAATCCATCCATCTATCTATTAATCTGGCTACCAATCTCTCAATAAATCAATCAATCTATTTATCTATCCATCGATCTATCTATCTAAGAACCTTTTTATCTATCTATATCAATCAATCTATATATCTATCTTTCCACTATCTATTTATCTATCTATCTACCTGTCTGTCTATCTATCTATATATCAATCGATATACTGATCAATCTATATATCTATATATTCATGTATCTATATATGTATCTATCTAAAGACTGAGATACACTTCATATAGACAGCTCAGAGTACAGATACGTAAGCCTGTAGCAAAGCCAATGCCCAATTTATGCTAGCCCCTTTTGTCGTGCCCATGCAGACAGGGTATTTTAAAGAAAGGCTTCCAATTATGTGCTAGCCTCAGACAGAGAAAAGAGGCGTGGGGAGCGGGGAGCGGGGAAGGTAGCAGAGGGGCAGCTGGTAAGCCATTTGCCGGCTCGTTTGATGCTCAGGACACAGGTAAACAAATTACGTGCAGCATTTATAATCCGCCCAAAACCCACCCAAAAACAACAACAACAACAAAAAAACACAAAATATAAATAAAAAATAAAATAAAACAAGATGAAAAAGCAAAGGATAAAAAAAAGCATCTCACAAATTGGGCGAGAAGCAACAGGCAAACAGCAATTGGCAGCAGTCGACTTCAAATCACAGTTGCAGTTACTTACGCACACACACACACACACACACAGACATACTCACACACACACACACAAACACACACAGAGAGGAGCAGCAGCCACAACAACTGGTTCAAGTGTCAAATGGTCGTGTGGAATTTCTCTCGCTGCTTTTCTCAGTATCTCTCTGCTACGCTCTCTCTCTCTCTCTCTCTCTCTCTCTCTCTCTCTGTCTCTCTGTCTGCTGAAATGAGAGCCTTGTCAGCAGGCGCACAGCAGCGCACAAGTGAATGAATTGAGTGCATGCGAGTGTTTCGAATGCGTGAACGAGTGAATGAATGAACAGCAGCTTGTTGCCAGCTCCTGCACTCATTTGCACTTGAACTTAAAACGCGCCGCCTGCAAGTATGCAACGAAAAAAGAAAAGAAAATCAAAAAGACAGGCAGGCACTAAATTCGAGACGATAATTGATACGCGGCGCATGGAAAACGCAAAAGCGCAGAAGCCAAAACCGCAAACAAACAAAGTTGAGTGTGGCACAAGTTGCCGCTGCCTCCGCTGCTGCTGCCGCCGCTGCTGCGAGGGGTGGTGGGGCGGGTGGTGCGAGTCATGTATGCCTGGATGCACGGTTACCCGGCTGCCGGGATGTCTGGCTGTCTGGATGTTGGCGTTACGGTCTTATGGGGAACGCCAGTGAAGCTTGCGGGCCAGCTGCAGCTGACAGTAGACAAGGGGGTTGATGGGCGGGCGAGGGGGGCGTGCTAGCAACATTTTCACTTTGCGGCATCGAGTTTAACAAAATGAAAATTCCAAAAAAAAAAAAAAAAAAAACGAACTAAGAATGCCCGACTAGCAAATGCCCTCAACTCAGCGCCAAGCTGCCTTTAGAAGCATGCCAATCCTCCTTCCACACACACACACACACACACAAAGACACACAACAGCTGAGCTTCTTCTTTTGGCTCTTTCAGCTCGTCGTCCAAATCAAAAATATACTTATATATTTCATGGCGTTTCTTCTCTGTTTGCACTAAATCATTATACCCTTTTAACCCCATTTCAATGGGTAGACTAACACAATACAAAACAAAAAAATGTTTATATATATATATAACGACTCGAGAGTTACCCTGTAAAGCGATTCTTTTATTTTATACAGTGGTCGCTCGGCAAAGACTTAGTTAGTTATATATAAAAGTCTCTGTTCTGACTCACTGATTGACTGCCTGATTAACTGACTGATTTACTGACTAATTGACTGTCTTATTGACTTATTGGTAATTAACAAAGCACAAGCCGTAAAAAGAAGCTAAACACGTCAAAATGGAGTCTTGATTTCACCCGTCACAGTGGAAAATTAGTGGAAAGCTTTTGTATGCTTGCCCTGATCCACTGATTGACTGACTGATAGACGAAATTACTGTCCTGATCCTCTGATTGACTAGCGCCAATATGAAGTTTTTAAGAATTCCACCTGCCACAGTGGAAAATGAGTGATAGAACATTTGTATGACATTTTCCACTCATTTTCAATAATAAAATATTTTCTATTCATATTTTTTTTATAATCTCTGTCAACTTGTTGTACTGCATGCTGTTTTTTCCTGTTAAATGTTTACAGGGTATTTAAAAGAATGCTTGTAGTAGTCACATCAACATTGACAACAGAATCGAGAGTGTGCGTTTGTGTGTGTGAATTGTTGTTGCTGTCGTTTAAAAGCGTTTTTTAGCAGCTTAACAATTTGTTGTATTTGTTGTTGCTGTTGTCATTTGGTAATAATAAAAAGTATTTTGATTTGATTATTGCTCGTTAGCGCAGCTCCCCCACTCAACCACTTTGCCGTGCTTTCAGTCTGCGCTGATCGACTCATTAACTCACTTATTTGCCGCAAAGTGCACACAATAAAGCATCCAGCCCCCCCGCCCTTCTTTCAGCATGCAGGGTATAGAAAATGTCCTTGACGCGCTTTAAAACACGCTTTGCGCGTCTTCTATCGACATTTAAAGGCGGCCACGCCAACTGACAAGTTTTGCCGAGCCATGCAAATGAGTTATTAGTCAGCCCTGCCACGTCTCACCCCACCCAACAAAATGTTGCTTTAATTAAGCAAAAAACTATAAGCGATAAACCGTTTGCCGTCAGGTCTATAATCGATTTCCGTGCGTTGCACGTCGCGTATACGCAATATTTTTGTTGCGGAACAAGCAGCCGCAGCCAAAACTGTAAATGTAGCTGTAAATGTAACGGTAAATTGTAAAAAGCTAACTGTACATGTAACTGTAATTGTGTGACGTCTGCTCGAGTATCTTGATGGCCGTGTGAGTAATTACAGCATATTCCGAACGTTCATCGGAAATTGAACAGACCGGCAGCATTAGCCCCTTTCCCCCCTCCCCCTTACCCTATCTCAATCAGCCCCTCACAATTGCCTCATAATTTCCCCACAGGCCCAAAACTATAGTCTCCGAGCTCTTAACAGATTCAAATGCAGAAGCTTGTGCTGCGGGGAAGTGAAATAAATGAAAACCTTTTCTAAATAGTTAAATCGATTTTTAACTAATCTCATAAATATTAATTTAATAAATAAAACAAACGATATAGGATTAAGATACTTAAAGAATGTGGAACATATAAAAAGAAACTGCACGCAGCTCGAGGAGTAATATAAAGGATTGCATAGTCGCAAAGAATAGTGCCTTGTAAAATATTTAACAGTTAGTTAAACTGGCTGTCAAAATGTTGTACTAGCGAAACCGTGAAAAGGGTTGCAAACGCAACGGTTCGAAACAACAAGGAGGAACAAAGATTTAAACAAGAGTACAAGGCAGCAAGCTGGTTCTAACCGTTATTCTCATTTCTTTTGCAAGTTAGTTTTAACTAAAATCTGTTAAGATTTTAAAACATATATAAGGGTCTAAGAGTTAAACTAAAATGTAGGCTCATGAGTGTAAAAAGCCAGGTTGACAAATCGAATCTACAAAAGGCAGCAAGCTGGTTCTAACCGTTCATTCAATTGCTCTTCTTAGGTCAAGGTTTAGTTAAAATCTGTTAAGGTTTTGAGAATATATGAGAGAAAAAGATTTAACCAAACTCTCGTCTCATGGATGGGAAAACCAGAATAGCAAACCAAGCCTACCAAATGCAGCAAGCTGGCTCTAACCGTTTATTTGATAAAAGCTTTAGCCAGATAGATTAAGATTCATGGATGTGAAAAGCCAGGTTGACAAATCGAACCTACGAAGGAAAGCAAGCTGGTTCTAACCGTTAACCAAAACAGCGAAAATTTTATATACTTTATGCTCCCTAAAGGTTTTCAATTCACAAAGTTTGTCATCAAAAAACGTGTCAAATTCATATATAATCGAATAATTATGAGTAGGTACTGTGAATAAATTGAATAAATTCATAATATTTGCATATATATTCAACTAGTTATGAGTTACACATTCCTCGCAGTACTACACCATAAAATAAATGAAAAAAACTAAATGATATTCCTGAATGATCGAAATTGATTCGTATTCGCATTTGTTTGAATGTATTCACATGATTTATGCCCATGAGTACTTAATGCGTATTCAGTCATAAATACTAACGAGTACTGACAATGTTGGGGCAACAAAATGGAATCGCGCATTTGGCAAATGAGTAGTTAAATTCATAATTTGAAATAAGCTCGAAATGTAGACGAGCCCAGTGTGGCAGCCATTTTATGCTTGCCACTTGCCACTTGCCACAGGATTCATGTCAAGTGTCTGCTGTCGTGACTGTCGTTCGTCGTCTTCGTTTCGTTTAAGCAAACGAATTTCAAGCTGAGTTCGACTGACGCTCGCTTGATTGATTGTCATATTCATATACATAATTATACTCATGCTTATACTCATTGTCATTCAAGTGCACTCGTTCTTCCTCTTCCTCATCCCCTCCCTCTGCCGTTCTCTTTCTCTGGTTTTTTGCTGTGTAAACACTGGCAGGCAACGTCAAAATGGCAGCTTAACACGAAGCTCCTCACGTCGCTTAGCTCATGAATATGCACACACACAATGCCTGCTCTCTCTCTCTCTCTCTCTCTCTCTCTCTCTCTGTGTGTGTGTGTGTGTTTAGGTGGGCTCTGTAAGCAGACCATGCCCCTTGTAGGCGGTTGCAGCCGCAAGCGCGTTATTTAATGAGTCATTAGCCGGCGGGCATTCGGGGCCAAAAGTTTGGCCTGGTTGCACCGACGGTTGATGCGCCGTGCCGCACACACACACACACACACACACAAGCACACACACAGATACTCAGGTAGAGAAGGAGGGGGTAACCGTGTCAAAAAGTAGCAGCAGCAGCTGCTGCGACAGTTGTCAGTTGTGTCTCTGTGTGTTGCAGCTGCAGGGGCGACAATTATGTGGCGTCTGCAGTTTTAAGTGCCCCTTTGCATGTGGCGCTGTTTGCGCAGGGGCGCACTGTCCGGGCTGGGGATAAGGATGGGGATGGGGATGGGGATGGGCAGGTCGCATAGTAGCACAGGACATAGGCATTAAGCACACAATGTAAACATTGCATAAATACTTGTAAGCCAGCGTCGATATCAGTGGCAACTGCCAACTTGTTGGCCAAATTCCACAACTCCAAAGTTCAAAGCAGATACCCTGTACTCAGCACTGTACTGTGGCAAGGTTAATAAACAGATAGAGGTAACATGTATTCTATTCACATACATGGTAGATATTCTTTCATGCAAAAAAGGGTTCGAATTTGTCTGCAGGGTATGTATGCGTCGTGTTAGCTGAGGCGAAGACCATAGTAGGGAATAGCTAAGGTATATTTTTGGCAGATAATTTATATGCTCTTAAGCTCTGAGTTCGAATTTCGGATTCTAATGCCCAAGCTCGAATTCCAGAGTTTAATTTCCCGAGTTGGAATCCTAGAGTTTAAAACCCCAAGCACGAATTTCCCGATTCATCGCGTTCTAAGCCCTGACTTACCGGATTCGGATTCCCGAGCAGGAACACTCAGGTTCGAATCCCTGAGTTCGAATCTGCGAATTCGAATCCTCAATTTCCAATCCCTAAGCTCGAATCCTCGAATTTCCCAGGTTATAATTTCCGCTCGAATCCTCCAGCTAGAATCTCCGAGTCGAAATCTCCAACCGCGAATCGCAAAGTTCGGTTGCACGAGTTCGAATTCTCGGCTTAGAATTTTCGCTTTCTTCGCTTTCTTCGCTTTCTTTCGATCTAAATTTCGAATCCCTGGGTCAATATATCTGTCTGCGAGCCCCCTAGTTCACATCCCCTGGTTCGGACACCCGAGTTCGAATACCCGAGCTCGAATACCCGAGTTCGAAAACCCGAGTTCGAATCCCCTGGCTTAAATCTTCAGCTTTGAATCTCTATAAACGTAAAGAGCAGAGCAAGTAGCCAATTTGAAAACTTATCTTAAGATGCAAAATTAATATACGAAATTGCGTTAACAGGGTATACCTGATAGTCGGGCATACTCTGCGTTTTTGCTGTGTCTTCGCTTTTGGGCTTTCGACTCGTCTGCCACAACAAAATCGATGAAATTGTTTGACGCTCGCGTGTGTGTGTGTGCTCGTGTGTGTGAAGACATACTGTGTGTCTGTCTGTCTGTCTGTCTGTCTGTCTGACTGCTTCTGGGCTACTTACCCCCCCACCCCTCAGTTATCAGTGGTATCCCCCAACCCGCTCGAAAAGTTAGCAAGTTGTTGCCACTGATTTGTCGCATTCCCTGCGCAATGTGACAAACGTTAATTTCTGTGCCTTGTTTTGCATAGAACAAAAAACTTTTGCCTGGCCAAAGCGTGCCCCAGCTTTGTGTGTGTGTGTTGTCTCTGTGTGTGTGTGTGTGTGTGTGTGTGTGTGTGTGTGTGTGTGTGTTTTGTGTGGTTGTGTAGTGGTTGGAGCTGTTGCTGCCACGACATTGCGTGCGTCGTCTTAGTTACTTGAGCAATTTATGGCAAATTAAATAAATTTATCATTGTGGCCAGGTCTAAACCCCCCTCTCCCCTCCACCCTTCAAGCCACAACCCGCCGTCCGCCAACTGGCAGCCAGACACAGAGCCTGCCACAGAGACAACAGTCCAGTTGCAGCTAACCGCCAGGCAAATAATTGTCATTTGCTGCTCGATTGCTGCCCACGTAAAACAAAAGAATTGTCGTCGCCTGCAACTGCAAATCGTTACTTCTTCTTCTTCTTGCTGTTGTTGCTGTTGTCGTCGCCATGCCCCTCTGTCAGTTACGCCCTTCCCCCTGCCCCCCGGCCACGCTGCGTTGGCAAAAGGTAAAAGTGTCAGCGTGTGCCTGGCACCAACAAGCCAGCCCAAGTTACCATTTATATATATATTTTTTTTTTCAGCCAACTTTC
The DNA here is from genome assembly GCA_035045355.1 of Drosophila lacicola. NCBI lineage: Eukaryota > Metazoa > Arthropoda > Insecta > Diptera > Drosophilidae > Drosophila > Drosophila lacicola. Next base: position 9,973,956 of record JAWNPB010000148.1, read on the forward strand.
TTAAATACTTTTGCGGTTGCCCCTAAACCAAAAACCGGCGGCAGCAACTGGCGGCAGCAACTGGCGGCGCCCAACTACAACCACAATTAATGCCGTGTGCTCTGGAATTGGCCAAATGTGCGCGCACTAATAAACTCAGCCACACACAAACACACTCACAGCCTTTGGCCTTTGTCAACAGCGGCGTATGCGTGATTTTGTATACCCTATGTCAATTATAGATGGACTTCAAAAAAAAAAAAACAAAGACTTCTTCGAATCAATATTAAATTTACGGTGCTTAAATATGGCAAACAAATGTGCGCGAGGCTCTATCTGAATTATTTATCAATTTACAGGGAAAATGAAATATTTATACCCTGTACCCACAGCAAATGGGTAAAAAGGGGCAAGATAACGGCGAGCCAATGCATGTAACAGGCAGCAGAAGAAAGCATATATATACATTCATGATCAGCAAGAGTCTCCACTTTGATTTAGCTGTGTAAATAAATAAAATACGAGCTAGAGACTTGAAGAGACTTTAGATTTAGAGCTGAGCTTCTTCAATTGCCCGGGAAGATCAAGTTTATTGCGAATAATCGATAAATCGATAAATATCGCTATCGAAATTTGTGTTTTTATCAGCAGATTTCACAGCTTACAAGAGCTAGAGCTGTCAAATTTGATGAGTAGACTGTTCTTGAATATTTCACCTTTTGGTCAGTCACAAAATCGAATACCATAATGTGAGTCAAGGCGGTCAAGCACCGCTGCTTACAGGGTATCTGCTGGTCCAGTACAGCCGAATTTGGCTTCTTTTAAAGCTGCTGACAAAAAAAAGTGCAGCAATGCAAATATTGATATACTTTATATGGTATGTACTATGCCACCTACATATATGTATGCTCATCTTTCTGTATTTTATTTAATTTCGAGTCTTAAGGCCAAACAAACCATCCCCCCCTTAAACCCCCCCCCCCCCCCCCTCGCACGCTCATGTGTTGCGCTATCTTGTGATATATCGCAGAGCAATTAAATGTTATCGGCCACAGAGACGTCCAAAAAGATAGCAGCACGGACAGACAGCCAGGAGAGAGAGATGTGAAGAGAAAGAGAGCGTGAGAGAGAGAGAGAGAGAGAGAGGAAGATAGCCTGTGGAAGTGAGAAGGCTGAACAATCAGAATCACACGGACATGGACACGGCTACGTCCGGAAAATTGTCATTAATCATCGCGAATGACGCGCGCTGCACGCAATGGCAACAACAACAACAACAACAACAACAACAACGACAACAACAACAGCAACAACAATCATAATAACAATTTGTGGCCAAATATTTGTTGGGCCTTCGACCGCAAATTTCTATTTCCAACCGCCGCCTGACATACACTGAGAGAAACAGCTAGGAACAATGCTCGCTCTTTCAATAAAAAGCTTAAAACATGCGAAATTTATGAAGATTGCTCGCATATATCTTCTGTATCAGATCAGATCAGATAGACCAACAGCCGAGTTTATATACTGTTCGCTTTTGCCTGACAGCAACGTTCAAGCACAGTCAAACTTGTTTTAAGTCGTTTGAAAATTGAAACAAACTAAGATTTTTCTAGATTTTTAATAGCTTTTGCTTTTGCTCGATTCCAAAGCTTTCTTCCTACGCAAATTTTATGCGCATTTCGAGCTTAACTGAAATTTAGCACGAATTGTACTTGATTTAAGAACAATTAGCTTGCTTTGCGAGGGAAGAACTTTGGGTTGTCTTGTTGTCTTTAGGCCTGCCTTCTCAATTTTTTTTTTGCACCGTGTATGGTTCGACTCACACAATATGCCAGCCCCAAACAGACAGCAACCTCCCTGCCCCGTTTGGGCCACATTCAAATGCAGCAGCAGCCAGCTTGAAATGATTCATATGTCAGCTATGATGCAATATTCATGAATACATTTTTGTGGACTGCAATCGGGCAAGTGGCTCGTTAAAATGATCTCAGCAAATGTCGTCATGACAATGACCCAACTGGGCCCAGCACCGAGTGCCGAGTACTACATATATGAATATGAATCTGAATGCGAATATGAATCTGTGAGCATGCACAGCATTTAGCTCGAGGCGTGCATTTCAACAAATACTTACAACTGCAACTCGCTTGTCTTATCAGCTTGTTGTTTTTTTTTTTTTTTCTTTTCTTTTTAAGCTAATTTAAATGATTCTCTGCCCAGTTTAAGCCCCGAGTAGCCCCTGAGAAAGCTGCTGCATTAGTCATGCTTCAGTCATTTATCTTGGCTCGTGTTGCCAAGCGCTCGCTTATGCGTTTATTTGCTTAGTTAATTGGAATTAGAATTTGATAGCAGATGAACTATAAACTCCCCCATAAGCTCCATATATAATAATATATATATTTGATATATAGAAATTCCTACATAGCCCCAACATTCTCTGAACTATATCCACTTATTTTCTTCTCAGCAATCATATTTTTAAAAGTTAAGATCTTGGCACGTTTTTCTATATACTTATAAAGCTATTAATCTAGCCGAACTCGGCTATTATCTCAGCTAGAGCCAGAAAATTTGGTATCTAGTTGCTGTGCATACCATAGATGGATTATACTAAGTATATATATATGTATATATATAAGAAGGTATTGCTTGAGCTGCAGACTCTCAAGACTTATATATAACATATAATATAACGATTAATATATAAGTATATATAAATGTTAATCGTGAATGCCTGGCATAGGTTAATTCCAGCTCAAGCAAGACATTTCTACATTTCAAAATTGGGTTTTTCTGGCTTTTTCCGCTTGGTTTTAGCTACTTTTAGCTTAGACCAAATATAAATAAAAGAAAACCCTTTTCTCGAAACACATGACTTTTCATATGCTTTACAATCGTTTAACAGTCAGCTGTCCTCTATGTTCATATTATGATTACATAATTTATGCGGCACGCTTTTCTGGCAATTTTCTTGCGACTGTCACGTGCTTGCGGCTGTCGTCCATGGTCACATTACTCAGACTCTACAGCTCCACAGCTGTTAGCTGACTAGAAGCTGTCTCATGCATGTTGCAGCTGATTCACTCGCATCTTCAAATAAGTCTAGGTACTGCGCCTAATGTGAACGAATATAGTTTGAGATGCGAGTGAATCAGAAATGAATATTCATAATACAACATATATATTGCTGACATTTGTGAATGCGATTTGTATTCACAATGCAATTGGAGCAAACCAGAAGCAGTTATTATTCTCTTCGCCCATTTGGATTCAAATTTCGAATTCAATTGCAACTGACACTCATATTCATTTGTCCATTCGAATGCATTCATGGTGCACCCACCGCCTCCCCCCCCTCTGGCCGCACGCAAAATGATTTGTATGAAATTCATTCAGAATTTTATAGCCAAACGGCGGCGGCACTTTTGTGGCTTTGATTCCAGCCGGAGATGAAAGATGGGTTGGACCCGGCATGGGCATGGCATTTGCATTGGCACGCGTTGCAGCAGCAGCCGCAGCAGCAGCCGCAGTAGCAGCAGCGGCATTTGCATTAGCATCAACCCGCATCAGCAGCAACAGCAGCAGCAGCCGCGATGATGTCAAGTCGCGGCCAAACGCCCGGCAATTCAAATTGCAATTACAAATTGCAATTGCGAAACGGCAAAAACGCTTCATACACATATGACATACTGAGACGCTTGCCCACAAGCCCCACTCCCCACCCCTCACTCCCCACTACCACCCACCCACCGCCCTCCTGACCAACTGGTCTAGCCCCAACTCTCGATTGCCTATCTGTGCATCTTAAGCGATCTCTGCGCAGCTGCGACGCCGTCGTTTCTCTGCTTGTCATTTATCGTTGACGCTCGATTAAAATTCTTGGCGTAATTTAGCAATTGGTATGGGGTATTTATAGGGGGGTGAGGGGGTGTGCAGGGTGTGGCGGTTGGGGGCGTTGGCAGCATCATCGCTGCTATCAAATCAACTCGTGCATGCCGCGTCCGCAGCCCTCAATGAGCGACACACAGCACGCAGTAACCCAGTAAACTCGTCCAGAAACAACAAGCAAAAAATGGAAAAAGTGGAAAAAGAAAAACAAGATTGCTCGAGTGGGCGGGGAGTGCACGACCTGCAGATACCCTGCACACATAGCCAAGCTCCCAGCAGAAGGATTCTAGTTTCTCACGTTCTTTAAAAACTTCGGTAATTATTGTCCGATCTTAATGAAATGTTCCGGGCTTAAATATGGCAGAGACAAGTGTGCACATACCAAAGACCAAGGCTTTACCCTTAACAAAGAGTTCTTATACATATAATAATATAAAATGATATCTTATGAAAAAAGTCTCGACATTTATTGATGTGAAAAGATATTGAGAAAGAAATTACAGGCACGTTTTGCGTATCGGTTTGAAGAATATACATATATACTCAAGTCTCTAGCTTTTATAGTTTCACACAGACGGACAAACTAACTCAGAACTCAAATATATATTTTTTAATTAGAAGGAAGCATTTACATAACTGACATAAATCTATATATATACATACTAGCGGGTATAACCCGGCCTTGAGCGTGGCACGTATGTTATAAAATCAATGTTCTCAAAAAAATTTGAAATGATTTTGAAACTGATCGGACGGTAAACATGTAACTTTCATACAAACGTTTTTCGCCAATTTACCACTGTTGCGAGTGGAATTTCCCAAATCGCTGAAACACGTATTTATTACATTCTTATGTAGAGCTTTGAAAATAAGTTTGAAGCAAATCGGACACTTCGCACGAAAACTCACCCACCAAATCTTTGACCTCCATTTCCACCAAGGAGGAACGGATTTTTCGAAAAGTGTGAAACACCCCTTAAATTAATTTGAACAAAGATCTTTGAAAATAAGTTTGGGGCCGATCGGATGGTAAACAAAAAAACTTTCATACAACCGTTTTCCGCCAATTTACCACTGTTGCGGGTGGAATTTCCTAAATCGCTGAAATACGTATTTATTAAGTTCTTATGTAGAGCTTTGAAAATAAGTTTGAAGCAAATCGGACACAACTTAAAACTTCGCCCAAAAAATATTTAAATCGCATTCCCCCCGAAGAAGTTTGAATTCTGCGAAAAGTGTGAAACACGTATCAAATGATTTTTCTTATATATCTCTGTAAATGAATTTGAGCGCGAAACGTCACCCACAAAATCTTTGACCTCAATTTTTTTCGTTTTTCGCGATTTTACCACACTTGCGGGTGGAATTTCCCGAAACCCCGTCTTAACGTGCACCTACATCACATAAGGTAGCTACAGTGAAAATTTCAGCTTCCTAGCTCTTACGGTTTGGGCTGTGCGTTGATCACCAATCAGTCAGTCAGTCAGGACAAACAGTTTTATATATAGAGATGATGTATATATGATATATATGCTGCCTGCTGCCTAATAGATGCTCAACATTTTGTGTACACAATCAAGATCACATTTCATGAATAAATTTATCAACTAACTGAAAATTGCATTAATTAACTACTTAAGTAACTGAAAAATACTCAAATATATTTCAGATCAGCGCACAAAACTAATGCAACACTTCAGGCCAGATGCAAAGGATCGATTCCTTCTCTTCATACTCAGAAAAAGTCACAACAACAGGGGCGTGGCAGCGGCATTTGGCAGAAGGTACTGAAAAATACTTAAAGTATTTATGCAGAAATGCCCACAAAAGACGCGATTGAGCTACAAATCGATTTGTGCTGCCAGCAGATACCCTATAATTTTGGAAATTGCCGCATAATGGTTGACATTAGTCGGCTGGTAACTGTAAAATACCCGAGCAGCAACTGCGCTGAAGACGCACTTTTAATGGCAATATCTATGTGTCTAATACATGTGTATCTTTTTATGTATATATATACTTATATATATGAAGTGCCACGCCCACGCGCCCACAGGCTGCATTGCAATTTGGCACTTTCGAGTGATTTTCGAGTGGCTCGCGAATTGTTTAAACTGTTTATGCGAATATTTCGATTGCGTGGCGCATCGCAATTGCAATTCCAATTGCAACAACACGAATCGAAACGCGCCGCAGCGCAAATTTATTTTCTAGCATGCAACAAGCTTAGCTGCGGCGTATCTGTGAGATACTTTATGCGGTATCTGCACTGCGCTCATAAATTCATTCTTCCCGCTGCGCTTGTCATTTGTCATGCAACTCAGTCACTCAGTCAGTCAGTCAGTCAGTCAGTCAGTCAGTCAGTCAGTCAAGTCAACATTGTTGTCGCTGTCATTGCTGGGCCTCGATTTGCATAAGGCCAAGACAAGTTGCAATGCAAGTGCGGCCAATGCACGACTGAAAAATGCCCTGTAATCCCAATTTATATTTATTCTAATATATTTTCTACAGCTTAGTTTTGACTTTTGCTTTTGACTTGACTTTTGATTTTGCCTCCTTTTTATTAATTTTTTGTTTGTTATTATTCATTCTCACTTGCTTCGCTTCTAGCATGCCCCAGTTCCTGCTCTTTTGCAGGGTATGCGGCATGCGCTCAATGGCAACTTCAAGTGCTGCAGATACGCGTGCCAAACAAAGATATCACACAATGTTTTTTATACCCTGAGAATCCGTTGGAAAATGCGTGAATAGTCTTGAGTTTTTGTGCAAAAGTAGGTCGCAGGTCGATGTTGTTATCGATAACATCGATTCGACACAGTGTAACGATTATTGAGCGCGACGAAGAGCTGAGTCGATCATCTGTTTCTCTGTTACTTGGAATTCGAATTATATATTCTTCTTAAGCCTACGCAAAACGAGGTTATTATCTTCTATCGATATCTGTCACCATTTGCATATTATCGATAAATATCGATTTATGTTTCTTAAGCATAACTTGAAGAATTTGGGAGCACTACACCAAACTTGGCATGTAGCTTATTGGGGAGTTGACACAGATTGAGAATATTCGACTTTTTGGATACCCTTTCCACTTTTAATGCTAAATCCTTGCGCTTTGGTATGCAAACACAATTGGATGTCATATTTGAGCCGTGTAAAATGCATATGGTTTGGACTGTAAGCAACCGAGCTATAAGAGAATATAGAAGAGTTTTCTGTAGAGTAGGGGGCGCAGTTGGACGCGTCTGTCTCGTAGAAAGCTAGCTTAAGGGCATCTGATAGTCGCGCAGATTCTATTCGGGAACACCCCTGCTTGCTGCTGCTCTTTTATGGCCAAGCAATTAATTGCGCGTATTAACAAGCCGTTAAGAGTGTGTTGCTTGAAGTATTGAAGTGCTGTTGCCTGTCAAAAGATGGCTTGAGTGCAAGCCGAGCCAGCATTGGCACTGTCAGGGCCAGAGCTTTGCGATCAAGGTTAAGTCGTGCGCGTTCAATCGTTAATCGATAGCTGAGCGATTTATCGATTCAAAATAATTGGCCACCGCCCAGCGACAGTCGCGTGTTGTTGCCTCGCACGGCCAACAGACAGCTGCATAAATTTGCATTCACAATATGACAGCTAAAGTAAAGTATCTTGTCGCCTGCAAATTGTATATATCTTATACGATTTGCTACGGCCTGCAGAGCCCAGCGTTGACTTATTTATATTTATATGGACTGCAGACCTGAAGCCGTGCTGCGTTGCAACAAAAATGAACTTGTCAACAATAGAATGAAGTCACGTATTTAATCAGCTAAACATTAGATGCCGTTGCATGAGGCTGTCTGCGGGAAATTGGAAAAAAAGCAACAACAACAACAACGAAAAATAACAATAATAAAAAATAAAAAAAGTTTCCCCTGCTCAGGCTGACTTTTCGCCTTCCACTTTTACATTTTGCACAAAATACAAAAATCAAATCTCATTGCGAAAAAATTGGAAACTTTCTTATAATCAACTCACACTCTCCCCCTCACCCCATCACTCTCCCCCCCCCCCTCTCCCTCTCTCTCTGGCTAGATTTTCTGCTATAGCTATTCCAGTTTCAGATTCAGCTTTTTTAACATTTCGCACGCGCTTCAGCAAAAGCAAATTACGTGCCACGACATTGTGCCCCAACAACAGCGCACACACCTTCTTCCACCTCCATCCCTCCCCCCCCCCCCTCACCCTCTGGGGCTGGCTTGTGGGTGGTGTGGGCATGGCTGCATGCCCAATGGCATTTTGACATTTTTGTTAATGGCATAAGCATCAAATTACAAACGAAACCCGTCACGACGTCAGTTTCGAGCCGCAGATACATCTGGCCGCATATGTAGATACTTCGGCTGCAGATACTATCTTTAGATACACTTGCCGCGTATTCTGTTACCCAAACAGCCGGTGGGCAGTCTAAAGGGTTATAAGGGCAGCCGACAACAACAAAAAAAAACAGCTAGTTTTGGCGGGGAGAACAGACAAAATGTAGATCAAGTTTAGCAGCCTTTTTGCTTATAAAATAAATCTGCGAATTTGTTGCTTAAAATATTATATATACACATCTATATATGTGGCATTTGCCAGCGCATATTGCCCGGCCTTGCTCGGCTTCAAATTTGTAAGCATTTGGCGCCTGTCTAAAATTCGAAACTTTTGGCATCTTAAATTTTATTTTACAAATTTATTCAATAATCAATGAGCTCAAAGCAGCCAAAAATTGAAATCAAAATTTTCTTGCCAAAAAATAAACTTTCACACAAACAAACTTTGACCCCGACTTGCATTTTCCAACCAAGAGAATTGGATATCCCCAACAAAAACAAAGTGAAACACGTCTCACAAGAATTTGCAATTCGAAAAATGAAACACAAAATGGTTGCGACTAATTTCCACTAATTTTCCACAGTTGCGGGTGGAAGTTTGCCCGAAACTTTGTCTTTTTTAAGCACCTCTTACGATTCGGGTAGTGTGTTGATCATCAATCAGTCAGTCAGTCAGTCCATCAGTCAGTCGATCAGTCAGTCAGTCAGTCAGTCAGGACCCAAGTGCAAGCAAATCTTATTTCAAACAAATAACATGACCAAAATCCCATTAAAATTGAAGCCGCAATCAATTTTTTGAGCTGCAGCTCTGCTCTGGTCACACACACACACCCATACACACACACACACACACACACACACACATACGTGTTGCACTTTAATTTGTTGCCACAATGCAGACTACACAAACAAGAAGCTCAAGGGGGTCCTCCCCGGGGTCGAGCTGCTTGGACCTGGCCCTGAAATGTGGCGTTTGCTGTCGCACAACAAACAAACACACACACACACACATACACATGCATGCATGCACACACACAGGCACAACAAAGGGCAAACACACAAAGCCGCTGTTAACTGTATTTGTGGCAGTCACCGTTACAACAGGCGCAGTCACACTTACGGTCACACTTACAGTCACAGGCGAGCGACTGCAAATAGAAATGCGCTTAACAAGTTGCAAGCTTTTAATTGTTCACGCACACACACACACACACACACACGCACACACACACACGCACACACTTGAGCGGCGCTTACATCAGCGCATGAGCATGCAGCTAGGCAAACACACTCATACACACACACTCACACACACACACTCACACACACCCCGATGCAGTAGTCGCATCATTTATTTATATAGCATATCTCATTTCGGTGTTTATTTCATTTTCCAGCACCCCCCTCCACCCCCTCCAACATCCTCCCCTTTCACTGCTACCACTACAGCTTCTTCTGCTTCTTCCTCCACCGCCTCTTCTTCTTAGCTTTTGTCTGCTGCTTCTGTTCTTTTTTTCTTTTATTGTTCGCCTTTTTTTGCGGGTTCTTCAGGAAGCGCTTGACGCGGGCAACCAGAAAACTCAAGTTTTTAGCTTTTGTGTTGCAACTTTAGAATTTTATGTGTCTGTATGTGTGTGTGTGTGTGTGTGTGTGTGTGTGTGTGTGTGTGTGTGTGTGTGTGTGTGTGTGTGTGTGGGCGGTGGGCGGCGGCCGTTGCATTGTATTCAAAATAAACATTTTGCAAGCACAAAGCCAACAACAACAACAACAAAAAACAGCAATAAACTGCAAATTTCAAAGTAAGAAAAATAAATGATTAAAAAGTGGACACACACAAACACACTCACACACATATACGCACACTGTGCCACAAATCAGTTAAGCAAATAAATAAAACATTGCTAGCCACCGCAAGCAGCATGTACGACTAGCAAATGCCCTGTAACTATGCAAAGCTGCACCTATTTTTGGTTTAATTGTCAAGAATTTCCTTCCCTCAAACTTGATCGACTACTTTATTGAGTCACTGAATGAATGATTGACTGATTGATTGACTGACTTATTGGCTTACTGACTGACTGACTGATTGACCCACGAACCAACTTAATGACACACTGATTAATTGGTTGATTGACTGATTGACTGGCCACTTGACTGACTGACTGATTGATTGAGTGACTGATTGACTGTCCAAACATAAAGGTTTTAAGGGCTCAAGTTAAATATTGGTGAAATTATTTAAGAAAATAAAAAGGCAAAGCGGGGCAATATACGCTTATTGGATTTAAAAACTTTGTTTGAGTATAGAAGAAACTTGCATCAATTTTCTTGTCTGTAATTAACCAAATACGAGATTTAGTCCGTGGCAAAATCTGCAACTAACAAATTTGTTCTTTTGCAAACTGCGCTTGGAAGGTTTCTCTAAGGTTTCTCGACAATAATTTATGCATTTCAGATTTTATTCAAACGCAAAGCGGCGACTTGGCCACATACAAGACGAGTTGCTTGAATGTAAGGTATTTAAGCACTCGCAAATAAAATGTTTTAAATTTGGTTACATGAAGCTTATCTGGAAGGTATTAAAATCTATTCAAAGATTTGCACATTTTATAAAAATACATATTTTTTTGGCTCATTTATAAATAAAGCAGGCTTTGAACAATTTGCCTTTGTGTTGGATGGAAATGAAAAATGTGCACAAACATTTAAGGAGCTTTATGCCCAACACTCTCGCATTTTGCAAAAAATCTGAATGATGTAAACTGAAATGAGTGCAAAAAGAACCTATATTTAGGCGTTAACAGGTCAGCGTGGACATTTACTTTGTTATGTTGAAGATATTTAATAAACGACAACCGAAATTAAATAATTCCAAAATATTGTTTTGGGCATTTGCCAGCATTCAAAATTCAAGCGTTTGCAAATCCACATGAAGACAAATAACAAACAAAAACTATATATAAAAAGAAAAAGAAACAGAAAAATAGATAAGCAAAAAACAAATGTTGTTTGTTTTATTTGCGGCTGCCGTTGCTGCTGCTGCTCGTCACAGATAAAGTTACATAAATGCAGCTGCAGATACAAATGCAAAAGATACAGATACAAAGATGCAGATACACACTGGCGCATTCACAGTTAAGCGGCAGCACACACATGCCATTTAATGAAGTCAAGGATGACATTGTCGTAAATACATTTAACTGCAAGCACACACACGCACACAGATACACACACGCACACACACACACGCTTACAGTTTTAATTTCTATGTACCTTTGTCTTTTAACATTGTCTTTGCCGTGTATCAAATATCAAAATCTGTTCGCTTTAAGCTCTACCTCACTCTCTCCCCCCCCCCCCCCCCCCCCCCTCCCACTCTCTCACTCACTCTCTCTCTTTCCCGCCCTCTCCCTCTCTCTCGCTCTAGCTCTGACCGTGACCAAAGGCCTAGAAAGTGAGAAGCGTCTTTGAACAAACTCGTGACCACCAACTCAATTCCCTCACCTCACAGCCCCCCCCCCCCCCTTTCCAACTCTTTGAAACCCCCCTTCAGTTATTCGCTTAGACAATAGATTTACAATCAGGAAATACCAACATAGCACAGAATTCCATCTAGCTAGATAAAGTGCCACATAAGTGCAACTGGCTGCACATGTGCAAATACATATTAGATAACAAGTCCGTGAAAATTGTTTGCATTTTGATATTAGTTAAAGCATTCCGTATTGCATCATTTTCTTTTTATTTACATATATACTTTACAACTAACTATTTATTTCCTTTTTTTTTCTTATATTTGTTTTTGTTTAAATATGTCGTTGCTTAAGCGGGTCGTCAATTTATTCTCTTGCCATTTGTTTGATTTCTCTTTTGTGCCACATTCGTTAACGTTTCCCTCTTTACCCTTACTTGTTCCCACTCTTTTCACTTTCTCTTTTACTGCTCTATTCGCAAAGGTTTTACTGTCCTTATGTTAATGCTTAAAAAGAAAAGTTTACAACGACAAAATATTTAGTACTCAATTATATTATATTTCCTGCATTTACATAAGAATTGCCTTAATTTTTTTGTTGCCCTTTGCACTATATTCGCAAAGGTTTTACTGTCATCTACATCTAAAAAAATGATTAAAATTGAATTCCCAAATTTATAAGAAAAGAATTCCACTCTCATGAATTGCTCATGTTTTTTTTTTTGGTGTTTTACTTTCAAGCTGTTTTCGCGAAGGGTTTTCTAAGTTTTAGAAACTATTGTCAATTCTTTCGCTTTATTTATGTGCTACTTTCGCAAACGTTGTGCGTCATAAGGGCGAATTTGGCCTCTCTCTTGCTTCGTATTTAAATGCATGTTGTGCATGTCTATTAACTAAATTACCGTGCTTGCGAAAGACGAATCACAAAATGAAAATCAAAATTATTTAGAATCATAATCGTAGCTCAAGACCACGGCAGCTCGATGGGCACACAAATATAAAGTAGATGTAAAGGCATAATTCTGGTTTAATATTTCAGTTCAGATGCAATGAAAGCAATGCAACAGCAAATGCAGTTGCGTAATGGTCGAGTATTCAGTATAAAAGCAGAAAGTCAAGTGCAAGCACAGTTTGTAAGTGTGACCCACGTCATGTTTAAGCGCTCGTATGTCTGTGTGTTTATGAGTGTGTGTGTGTGCTTTACTTCTCTTATTTCTAAATTAAGATGTTTGTGCAAATTAATTGGTCGCTGGCATCATTATTACAAAAGCGACAAACAATTAGCCTAGATTTGTGCACGACGGGCACGATTGAGACGAAAGATAACAGTGTGACCGAATGCCATAAAGCATTGTCTGTGTCTGTGTGTGCGTGTGTGTGTCTGTGTGTGCGTGTGTGTGCGCTTGGTCCCTGCTCAGGCGCCAATCTGTGCAGCTGCATGCGCTGTTGTCAATTCTGCTTGCAATTGAGCGGCAATTAAATGCGGATGCCATTCGCTGATTGAAATTAATTGTAACGCAATCGATGGGCGACAGTGTTGCCAGCTGTCGCCACAAAAAATGTCCAGCCAAATCGAATGCACAAAATGGCTTAAAAGCTAAAATAGCTGTTTTTACTTAGCAAGCTTTCGAGGCACACAAAAAGCCAAGGAGCTGCCTGCCTGCCTGGACGCAGTTTACTTGTAAGGCATTGCAAAAGTTGGCCTGCGAATTATGCTCTGGCTGCTACGGTCACACTTTTTTACAAAGGCAATGCTTGCAGTCTGTGCTGGAATCGATAGACTATTAACAGGCTTGACTGTACTTATTGCGATTAATTGGGAACAGTGCTTCTTCTTTCACTGAAGCCATACCATGCGAAATGCATTCTTGCTTAGGATCGGTATCTAGAGTCCGATCTTAAATATGGCTTAACTTCGGTATCTAGTGTCCGATCTTTATGAAATTTTCAGCGTTAAAGCGCGACATACAAAATTGTGTGGGCCAAGTAAATGCCGAACAAAATGCAGGGTCTATGAGTTGTCGCCAATAATATCTAATTATATCCAAGTTGTGCTTAACACTAAACGTCTCAAAATCGATATTTATCGATAATATGAGAATTGGAGGAGATATTTGGAAAAAGATGTAAGATGTTGTAAGATTTAATTCAATTAATTGAATGCTTAACATTTAAAGCTCAAGCTCATAGAGTTTCTGAGATGAATGCATTTGCAGAGGCATTGGAGAGATGGACTTTCTGGTCTTTCTCCCGTGTCTATATACTTTTTGGGTTCGCCTTCTTTTTAAGCCTATTTCTAGCTGAGCTTTTTAAGCATTAAAATAAAGTAAATATTGTCTATGAGCAAGTTTTTTTTTTAAAGCGCAGCAAATAAAAAATGGCTAAATTCGTTTAAAAAATGGCCAGTTTTGTAGGCAACTGAATACAAAAACTAGCTAAATGGGCAACACCTATGAGTGTGTTGGTGTGTGTGTGTGTGTGCGTGTATATTCGTATTGTTGTGCGTGCGTGTGTATTGTTGTTGTATCTCTTACAATTTGATTGCTTCGTTTAGAGTTTTTTGGCGCGGCCAAAGTCAATCTGTGCGCGAACTTACCATGATAATCCCAGCTGCGCGCCTCGACGCCACGCCTCGCACTGAGGTCGGCGCCAAGCAGCGCCCACAGCAGCCAAATGGCCGCCAGGGGCTGCATTAGCCTAGCCATTGAGCTGGCCTGCGGTCACTAGGAATTCCTCAAAGGGGCAGCAGCGGCGGCGACGGCGACGGCGACAGCGACGGCAACAGCGACGCTTTTTTTGCGGGCAAATGCAACTGCAAGAGATTTGCAGCCTATTTAGCAATTGGAATGTGGCGCGGCAAAGCGCGGCTCTCGGAGTGTTCCATACAAATGTTGTCAGCCCCCCACCCCCCCCCCCCTCTCGCCCGTACACAGCTAACAGGCACCCGCAGCGCTTGGGGCAGCGCATAAAGCGCACAGCGGGGGCGCGGCAGCGGACAGTGGAAGCGCTTCCGGTCAAGGACAACGCATTAACACCCAGAACAGCAGCCGAACAGGACACACACAAAAAACTCCACACACACACACACACACGCACACACAAAAGGGGATATTTTCACAAGCATTTCCGTTACAAATGAAAGCAATGAAGAGCCCCGCACAACCCGCCCTTCGCCCACACTCCCGCTGCGCAGCATTGGACACTTCCGCCTTTGTCTATGCGAAATGAAAAGTGAAAAAAAAGTGCCAAAAAAAAAAAAAAAACAAATAAACAAAAATACCGTTGAAAAAAAGAATGGACAACTGAAAAGTGCGGAAAACAAGCCACACAGGACACACACTGAGACGGGCAGAGGAGGGAGCGTGGAGCGCGGAGCGGGGGGAGGAAGGGGCAACTATATGGCGCACATTAAATGTTCTTTAATTTTAAATAACAAAATATTTTCATATGCCCAAACAGCGGGAGACATACATAAATAAATAAAAAAAAAAAAGACGAGCGGAAAAAAGTGAAAATAAAATTATTGCGAAAAAAATAAATGACGAAGAAGAAGAAAATATTGAGGAAAATTCACGCCCCGCTTTCAGGCAGCGACTGGCGGCTGCCTCATCAGCATTCAATTGTTCAATTGTTGCCGACAGTCGCATCAAAATTTCAAATTTCCATTCTATATTTTGTATACACGACAGCAGCTGGAGGGGGGAGGCGGGGCATGGCGGGGGCAGCTAAGCAAAGGTCTAAGGTTATCGGGCAGCAGACAACCTAACCTCAAAGCACATTCTGCAAGGGGAAATTGAAGCGCAAGTTTGAATCGTGTTTTTGCCAATTATTTCGATTGCAGCAAATCGCACAAATCAAAAGAACAAACAAGCAAAAACAACAAGCGAAAGATTTGCGCCACATAACTAAACGGCAGATGGCGAAATGTTGGTGGATTTGAACCGCGAACCTTCTGAACCAGAGCTCAACTAATGCTAATTATGGCTGGGGTCGAAACTGAACTAGAAGAGGATCGAAAGTCTAAGTCTAAGGCTGCAAGCGGGCTTGCCAATTTCGAGTCGAACTGGTGCTTTTTCTTTAGCATGGCTCAAACCTAACGAGCTACGCGCACAAATAGGCAGCAACAAAACTCAAGTTGAAACGTATTTTATTTAAACAATTTTTTAGTTTGGAAGAAACCCCGAACCATATTTCGCAGCTGCTATTTTGGCATGCAGAAAATGAAACATTAATTTGCAATATTTTTACAAGAAGAGCGGACAATTCTGGAGTCGAAATAAAAGTATTACATCAAAATGAAAGCTAATGAGAAAAGAAACTAAGAATCCAGACCGAATTTAAGAGCATAAATATAAGAAAACGACAGCTTTACGAACCGCACCCGAAAAGGAAGAAAGTTGGTTGCCAGATTCAAACGAAAGAGCTGAGGACTAGAGCTGACTAACTGAACCACTGACTGACTAACTGATTGACTAACTGATTGACTGACTGATTGACAGACTGACTGATTGATTGATAACGAGCAGCTCAAATCGTAAGAATTAAGCAGCTGAATTTCCGACAGCAGCTAACTTATGTGTTCTAAGCGCAGGTCAAGACTCTGTTTTGCTTAAATACCGCCCGCTAGTGTGGAAAAAGCGCGGAAAACGTTGGTAAAAAACCTTTTTTTTGATTTGCTTGTCATAAAACGCAACAATGTGTTAAAATTGAACTGAATTCCTTGTGGGCGTAATCTCCACGTACCAAAAGCAATATAAAAAATTGTTGCTCGAGCGGTGAGCAAAAAATGCAGGCTAGTATTTATTAAATACCAAAGTATTCATTATTTACCAACTCGTGAAAAAGTTTTAATTATTTAGAAAAAACTAATTAATATGAAAATAAACAATAAAAATGTTTCACCAGTTTTACATAGTTTTTGTCTCTCCCTCTTTCGCTCTCTCTCGCTCTCTCTCTCTCTCTCTCTCTCTCTCTGCCTGTCGCTCTGGCAAATTGTGCAAATATTGCACAAAATTTCGTGCATAAATTACAACAAATTTTTTTCATATGAGCAAATAAAATGAGGTGAAAAAAAAATAAAGAAAATAATACCAGGGAAAATAAAGTAATGCATCAAAAAATTCCGATTTCATGCGGCGCTGTAATGAACTTGAACTTGGAACATGCCATACCCAACCCCCAGCCCCTCTCCCCCCTCTAAGCAGCTTTGCAGCACGCCTCTGGCCATGTGTGTGCGACGGTTGGAGAAGGGGCGAGAAGGGGAGGGGGCACAGCAGTCGGGCATTTGACCATCTGCGCGCGATTTTGAGTGCGAAAAAGCATCGAATGCGCGAATGCTTGAATATTGAATGCTTTTTGAATGTTGTGACGTGAAAGGCTTTGTTGCTGCTGCTGCTGCTGTTGTTGCTGTTGTTGCTGGCCTGGCCGCGGAAGCCGTATCTATGAGATACGCGTAAAAGCTTTGTAGTTTATGCGGCATTTGGCAAAATGCCTGTTTCGACCATGGTATAACAAAAATCACTATTTTTTCTAAAAAAAATTATTAAATGAGATACAACAAAAAGCAGTTGCCATTGTTGTTGCTGTTGTTGCGGTAGTTGTTGCCTATGTTTCAATTAAGTTAACATTAAAGGAATGCTTTTAGTTTGGCCCGACTGCAAGTGGCGCACATGAAGCGGCCGCCAGGTTTTGGCCAAACTGAACATGTTACGCATTATAATTGGCATATTGCAACACAATGGGGCAACAAGCGGCGGCAACAATAAACTAAACTGCATTCACTAATGGGTCGCGCGCCTATTATTTTGTTTTTAACATCATATATTATGCTGATCTCTGCCCCAAAAACATATGTCCGAATGCGTTCGCGGGCTGTACCCAAATCAATCAAAACCAAAATCAAAACAACGAAGTAATATTGAAATTTACTCCGATTTTTGGCTCACTTGAGCTTCCTCATGAATGAGGAGTATGGGGGTAAGGGGGGAAGGGTAGCGAGAGAGTTGGGGGGCATACATCCACAACAACGCGGTCTTAGAGACTGCGCGTAGCTTAGCTGCCTAGGCGCGTTGAACCAGCTGGCGTGTAGTCGCTGGTTCAACTTTTTATGTTTGTTTATCTTTTTTGCTATTATGCACAAGTAAAAGGTAACAAGCTAAATAAACTAGGCATATATAATGTGCTAAAAAATCGGAATAATCTTTGGCTTTTTTAACTTGACTTCTAGCCTTTTTAAAGCAAACCCCAGACATGTGACACTGTAAGCTGTTTAGCTCAGAATAAGCCTAATTCTAGCAACTTTAACTCTAGCTACAGGGCATCTCTGAGTCGATCAGTTGTTGCTTGATTTCGTTATGTACCAAATTATGCATTCAAAGCACGCTGCACGCGCTGACTTTGCCAGGCTCTTTGCAGGCAGTATTTTCTTTTTTTATTCATAAACAAAAATTGCGCCTGTTTTTGTGTGGCAAGTAATGATGCGCTTGCTGCATGCCACACGGCGAGCGGGCGCGGGTGTGTGCGTGTGTGTGTGTGTGTGTGTGTGTGCAAGTGATGTCTTAGCATATACAATTTGTATATTAAGATCTCATCATTAAAAGCTTAACTAAGCGTGTTTAGCTCGCCTTTTTGTGCGTGAAAAGTCATTAAAATTAATGAGGCATAATGTGGCAGAAGCTGCAGCAGGACAGCATTTAATGTCGATGGGCGGCAAGGGGAATGGGTGGCTAACTAAATGCATCGAGAGCGGGCAGAGCCGCAGCTCTTTAGACATAATACTATGTGGCAGCCAGCCTTCAATCGCGTTTCGGCATTCCATTGAATGCCAGCCAAATGCGGGCCTGGGAAACCCAAGCCAGAAGCGAAAAACTGCCAACGTTTTCACATGCAAGCTGATCCTCGACAATTTAACAGAAACAGAAACAGAAAAAATACCAAACGAAAAACGAGCAAACGCTGCAAAAATAAAACAAAAAAAAATTTCAAATAAATGTATTTGAGAAACAGACAACAACTTTGCACAGCTGCTGCTTTTTTGGGCATTTTTGGAATTTTGAATGGAAAATCGTTTGGGCCACAAAAAGAGCTTACTTCGTTGAAGTCTTACAAGTTGGCATCTAGCTGCATTAATTGATGCCTCGACAATTGGCCAGCGCTTAAATTTGGTTCATCTCTTGGCTTGGAAATGAACAAAGCGCCGTTCGCTTTTGACATTTACAGAGACAAATCAAATGAATGGAAATGCATAGATGAAAGGATAAAAGTTTAGATACGAATCCGACTTTTGGCTTGGAAATTAACCAACTGGAGTTTGCCTTAAAAATGTTCACAGTGCATCAAAAAGAACTTAGATAGGAAATAATCAAAAACACTTTTCTTTGAAAATGTCCAGAAATTTGCAGGGAATGAAAAAAGGCCTGATATGAATCCTACTTTTGTCTTGGAAAAGAGCCAAAGGCATTTTACGTTTAAAGTATTAACAGATATGGAGGATTCGACTTCGACTTACTTTTGCCTTAGAAATGAGCTAAGTGAACTTTTCTTTTAAGATTTCCAGGGAAAAAAAATAAATTATACTAATTTTGACTTGGAAATAAACTTAGTGGCCTTTACGTTTAATATTTCCAGAGATTTGTAGGGCATCTAAATATAGTTTTGGCGTGGAAATTAATTGGAATAAAGTTGAGTTTTTTTTTTTTTTTAAATGTTCAGAGATTTGTAGGGCATGAAAAAAGCCTAGATACCGATATTTTTTTGCTGAGAAATGAACCACATGGAAGTTAAGCGGAAAATGTTCAAGGATTTGTATAGCTTGTAAAAAAAGGCCAAATATGGATCTGATTAAGTTTTGGCTTGGAAATGAACCAAATGGACTTTTATTTAAATATTTCCAATAATTTGTAGGGCTAGATTCAAAATGTGAACTAAATGGACTTTGTATAATCTCCAGAGAAAAATTTCATACAGAAAACTTTGTAGTTTTTTCTCGATTCTATCTGCTAGCTAACTTTCTTCTATTTTTTCATACAACTTATGGGCATACATTATTTTAAATATTTACTTGAGTTCGAATTTGGCAAATAACTTAGTTAATTGATGTAGCTGCAGCTCTCAACCCCCTTCAATTTAATTCTACTTCATGTTGCAGCTTAAGTTCGCTGTGAAAAATATCAATAAAAATGCAAAACTGAATAAAGCTCAAAATGCAATTCCCTTCGAGGCTTTCGTGAGAACACAAAATTAGCAGAAATTGCGAATAGAAAGCTTCAAAAACTCGTTAATCACATTTGAAAGCTTGTTTCTCTTTTTTCTTGGTACTAATATTTTGGACGCAACTGTGCGGGGATCAGCTTAATTTTGAGTGTAAATCTTGGGGCTGGCTACGAAAATAGTTTGCTGAGATGGTTTTTTTTTTTTTCTTTTGGGGGTTCTGCCATATTTGGGCCTGTTATTTATAAGAAGTGTCGCCAACCCCAAATAGAGCAGAGGTGAGAGATAGAGAGAGAGAGAGAGAGGAAGGGAGAGGGAGGGGGATTGAGTGTGAGTGGGAAATGCGCTGTTTTCTTAATGTTTTGTCGGCAATTTGTCAGGCTGCACAACTTTCGACACTAATTGTTGTTGTTGTTGTTGTTGCTGCTATTTCCATCGCAACGTCGCATCTGTCAGATACAAAGATACACGAGCCGCGATCAGTGCCAGCAACGTTTAATGTCCTCTCTGGCAGATTTATTCGATTTATTCGCTGGCTCAGCGATGGCTTCTTCTTCTTCTTTTTCTTCTCTTTAAATATATTTCTTTAAGATTTGCTGTCAACAACAACAATTTACAACTGTTTAACAGATAGCAAAAATATTTGTGCAGCAACAACAAATATTGGCAGACAGCTGAAACCCACAATATATACTTATATATGTATATGTATTTGTGCTATATATGCCTGAGCAGCAGCAAAGACAAAAATCAAGCTCAATCCCCCGCACAGTAGCGGCCAAAATATTAGTACCAAAATAAAAGGGTAACCAATTCGATGCTCAAACGATTTCTTGGCGCTTTCAATTGGCAATTTCTGCTTAATTGCCAAATTCGAAATCAAATAAATATTTAAATTAATGTTAGCCTATAAATTATATGAAAAATAGAATAAAGTTAGCCAGCAGCATTTGTTTTGAGCCTAAAAAAAAGAATCTAGAAAAAACTAAAAAGTTTTCTAAATGTTCAGATACTTGGCATATAAAAAGAAAGTTAATTTAAGATTTAATTGAAGAGAGCTTTAGTTACAATCATTTTTATTGTTTAACTCAGAAGCGTCGATAAAGCAATTTTTTTCTAAGGGCTTTCCTGGAGTTTTCAATCAAAGCCTGCGATTAATAAAATTGACTGTGTTTTAGATAGATTTCCAGACATCAACTAAGTTTCAAGGAACCGATTTCCAGGCATAACTGAACTTTATGGAACGAATTTCCAGGAACTGATTTCCAGGCGTAACTGAACTTTAAGGAACTGATTTCCAGGCATAACTGTAGTTTCTGGAACGAATTTCCAGGAACTGATTTCCAGGCATAACTGAACTTTATGGAACGAATTTCCAGGAACTGATTTCCAGGCATAACTGAACTTTAAGCAACTGATTTCCAGGCATAACTGAACTTTATGGAACTAATTTCCAGGAACTGTTTTCCAGGCGTAACTGAACTTTAAGGAACTGATTTCCAGGCATAACTGAACTTAAAGCAACTGATTTCCAGGCATAACTGCACTTTTTGGAACGAATTTCCAGGCAAAATTGAACACCACGAAACTGGCTCAACAAAAAACTCAAACATAAGCTTCAGACTTCACGAAAGAGTAGCAAAAATTCGAATAAGTTTTACATGCAATAAGCTTTCCTTCCATTTTCCAATATTTTCCAACACTTAACAAGCACAATTTGGCACAACAGAAAAGAATTTTATTTTTTTTTTACATATTTAATACATTTTTGGTTTAATTTTTAGGCGAAGGATCAAAATTACAATTGCTGAAAGGACTCTTTATTCCAGAATTTTCAATTGTTTTTGGAAATAAGCTCACGAAAAAGTTTGTAAATAAAATTTACAGAATTCTGGCGACAAAAAGGCTTAAAATACAAAAATTTCCAGTGAAAAAATTTGCGATGAGAACTTCACTTGAAATATGGCACAAATTTTCAACAGATTACCAAAGGACACGCAGAGAAAAGAACAACATTTTCAGATGGGGAAAAAAAAACTAGCCAGTAGAAAAGTACAAGCCTAGCGATAAAAAAAACGCGTTTACGATCAATGTTGGAACTACTTTTGATCTTTTGGGGGGCTGCGACGAAACACTCCAAGAGCCGAGCTGCATAAATGTTTTACAATATTCGTAAAATAAAAGTAAAATTTAACACAATTTGAAATTGTTTTTCTTTCTTTTTTGGTTTTTTAGTTTTTCAATTTCCTTTTTTTTTTGACACTCAATTCCTTTGACTTACTCAAAAAACAAGAAAAAAAAATAGGTTTTTGTGGAAGTTATTTGAAAAAAAAATATAAACGGAATTGTTTAAAGTTGATTCGCTGAGTGGTTGCACACGCGCCACAGTCCCCAGTCGCAGTTACAAGTCACCAAGTCACCAAGTCACCAAGTCACAAAAGTCACAAGTCGCAGTCGCTGCACAACGAAACGCACACGCAAACGCTTCAATTTGAACTGACGCGGCAGCGTTGCAGCCAGCACCGGCATCGACTCGCCCAGCGGCCCAAGCGCACGGCCCTGCGTCGGAGGAGACGTCAAACAAACGACGAGACGAGCCGAGCCGAGCCGACGCAACCGAGCCGAGCCGACGCAACCGAGACAGCCGAAGCAGCCAAAGCAGCCGAGGCGCTAACAAAGTCAACACGACGAGAACGACGACAGCGATGCCGTCGCCTCCAACGACAACCGAAGCAGCCGACGCACACGCAGCGATAGCTAACAGAACGAAGGCGTCCGAAGCTTTTGCCGCCTCGGCTGCCGTTCGGCAATTGGTTTTGTTCGGTTCGCCCCTGGCTGCTGTGGGCGTATAGGGCGGGCGGGTCGGGTGTGTCGGGCACGATGCTTCAGCGGGCACAGCCAACCAGGTTGCATGGCCTAGGCTTCATTAACAGCAGCATGTTACTAACATTGGCCTGCTGTTAGGCGGCTGTTGTTGTTGCTGTTGTGTGACAGCAACATGTTGCTTGCGCTTCTGTTGCGCCTGCGCCAGTCGTTTCGAGCTTTGGGCATCAGGCGCAAGCTTAAGACACACGAGCATTTAATTTTATGCACAGCATACAGACACACACACACATACAAAAGAACAACAAATAGCAGCAGCAGCAGCGGAAGTTGTGCGCTTTTCTGGTTTCTGTTTGCATAACTCTGCAAAGGGTATTCTAGTTTTGTCATGAGTCTGGTAACACATTCAAGGCTTGAGTGTAGAATGCTTAAGGTATAGAATATAGAAGGCCTAAGCTGCCTTTTAAATCGCACGTGAGAAGAATTCCTCCCAAACGGGTCGTTTTCAGCCTGAGGGTCGGCACGTCGCCGGATCAAATTTAGCAGCATTTTGAATGCTTACATTTCTTTATTAATTTTCACTTAATTATTTTAATTTGAATTAATTACTTTATTTATTAATATGCACACAAAATGTAGCAACAATTATTAAAATTGTGTGCTATTAAAAACATTTAAAGTAATTTTGCTTCTTTGTCAGCTGTCGGGTGTTATATGGGTGAAATGGGTATATTGGTTTTGCAAATGTATGTAACAGGCAGATGGAAGCATCTCCGACCCCATAAAGTATATACATATATTCTTGATCTGTCTGTCTGTTTATCTATCTGTCCGTCCATCTGTCCTTCCGTCCATGTGTCCATCTGTCCGTGCGTCCGTCCTTGCAAAAGTCCGTCTGCCGTACGATAATCGATAACTTGTCTGTTTACAAGAAATCGATAAAAAGGGATATCGAAATGATGTTTTTTTGAGCAACAGGGAACTAACTTCTGGTTCGATGTAGCTGAAAGAATGGTTAGGGTATCCCCTAGTCGGGCACTCTCGACTTGATCGGCCTTGTTTTAATTATAAAATATGCACGAATGTGGCTAATTATATGCCTTAAGTTGAACACTTGCAAGACTATTCATTTGGTACGGCCAACGCCGGGTAATTTGCTCTATGATTTCATATTTCGAAAATCTTAATAAAAAGCTTTGTTCTTGTGAGCGTATTTAAGCTGGGGCAATTCAGAGAAAACGTTTCTTTATTTATTTTTGTTTATATATTTTTTTTCTTGTATTCTCCAAACTTATCAGACATGCATAATTCCCCCGTGTGTGTGTGTGTGTGTGTGTGTGTGTGTGGTTGTTTACATTGTTTGTTGTTATGATTTTTATGATTTTTAACAACAGTTGTTGCTGCTGCTGCTGATTGTTGTTGTTGTTGTTGTTGTTGTCTTGCACTCGTTGCCTTAATTTTTGCCCACTTTTTTTTTTTATCTATTTTGGCTCAAAGTGTGAAAAGAAAAGCGCGCTGGCTAGCAAATTCAATTTGCATATGCGGTCCCCGGAGTGTGTGCAAGTGTATGAGTGTGTGTGTGTGTGTGTGTGTGTGTGTCGCTCCGTGCTGCAGCCAAATCGCCAGCCATTTAACGCAGCGCAGCGAGCAAAGCTGCTAATTGACTGTCGGGGAGTTGCTGACTGCTGCCAGAGGGGGGGAGGAGTGGGGAGTATGGTCGGGGGAGGGGGAGGAGGAGGAGTGGTTGTCGAGTGTGGGCTAAGAGTGTTGACTGCCCACTTTGTGGGCCAAAAGTGCAAGTGGCGAGCGGCCAAACATCGAATCGATGCCCAACAATTATAAACAAAATATTTAATCAAGAGCCCAAGCAAAATGCAACCACAGCAGCAGCCACCCAAACCCCAAACAAGAACAAAAACACAAACAGCCACAGCAAAAAAAATGGAATGGGTGCTTGAGCAGGCAGTGCTCGACTAGAAGATACCCATCACAAGCTTTTCAGCTAACTTCTGTACACGAAAGCAAGCTGCGTGCCTCTCGCCTGAAATCCAAACTGAGACCAATTGCTTCTCAAGTAACTTGGCTGTTTATTGTTGTGGCTTTCTGAAATTTTGGGAGCACAAATATGGCAGCTGTATCTCAACAAATGCGGCTTCTTGTTCAATATTAAGGAGTTATCCAAATTGTGAATTATTTGTAATCTGTGTAAACTAAACAGCGCTGCAAATTCTCGAGTTATGCTCAAAATCGCGTTTCAAAATCGATTTTTATCGATATATTTTGCAAATAGAAGTTACTAAAGAATATTTGATATACAAAAAAATATCGTTCGTTCGCTGCAAGAGAGTCTTAACTGAAAAACGCGATTTTGCAGAGAAAGCATTTGCGGAAAAAGGAATAAATTATAAAACTCTGACACGAAGAGTATGAAGTGTGAATATGACTTTATTGAATACAATAATAAATATGAAATAATATTTAATATTCCGAATAATTCTGCATCATTTACTCATGTGTTTTCTTATCCCTGTAGAGGGTATTATAATTTTGTGATGAAATGTGTAACCCATAGAAGAAGTCATCTCCGACCCCATAGAGTATATATATATTCTAGATCACCAGCAACAGCTGATTTGATATAGCTAAGGCAGAATCGATGAAAATATTGTCGATTGTTGTCTGGCAAAATATTCTGTTTTCCAAGAGATTTTCATTAAACTCAGCATTTGCGAGCTTCCGCTAAGCGTATGGCAAGTGTCTGTAAGGGTATTAAAACTTCGACCTCTTTCTCGTTTGCCTTACGACAGCTTTTAAGTAAATTTGCTTTATAATTCTATAGCTGCTGATCTCGAATATATATATAATACATAAACTCAATGGGACATCGCAGTTGCTTTCAAATGCATTATGCCCGGTCTAAGCATTTTTCGAGGGTATCCTAAAACAATTCAACATAAAATATAACTGTAAATTGAGCAGAGGCAGCCGCCCAGCCCCCTCACAAGCCACTGCCC
Organism: Drosophila lacicola; assembly: GCA_035045355.1. Lineage (NCBI taxonomy): Eukaryota > Metazoa > Arthropoda > Insecta > Diptera > Drosophilidae > Drosophila > Drosophila lacicola. The sequence continues at coordinate 9,999,684 of JAWNPB010000148.1, forward strand.
AGCTGCTTCAAATAAAGGGCAACTTTTTATGCGAGTTTGCGTGTGTGTGTGTGTGTGTGTGTGTGTGTGTGTGTGTGTTTACATAATAATTAAAATTTAGCGGCGCTCAAGTACTGCAGCAGCAGCAGCGGCGGCAACAACAAGAACAACCGCAGCAATTGCTCCAAATGACGCACTTTCCAAACACCAACAACAACAACAACAATTGCAACAACAACAACAACAACAACAACAACTGCCGCAACAGTTTCGAATTGCACAACACTGCGCCACAAAACAATCAAAATGCGCTTGCAACTTCAGAGCGCCTCACTTGCCCCAGCCCCAGCCCCGCCCCGCCCCGCCCACAGCCGCACGATCCGCTCAGCAAACAGAAACGACCTTAACAAGCACAGCCTCCGCTTCAGCCCCGCCCGTCTTCAATCCCCGCCTCAGCTCGAACAGTCTTGAAGTTCTTTCTCAATTATGCGGGCACTTAGATATCTACACACACACACACACACACACACACACACTCACGCACACTCGCACACATAAGCTGACATTTATCTAGATACAATAGAGTATTAATTTCAAGTCGTCTCGGAAATAGATGCATATATCCATAAACATATTAACATTTATAAAGCATTGACTCGCATTCTGAAGCTTCGATGTTTGCAACACATTTCAAAATTTGTTTTTTCAAGGCTGCGAACCGGTTTTCAACCGGAGCCGGAACTAAATATATCAAAATGTGGCCTATTGGCATTGGTTCAAACTCAAATCGGAGTTGTCATATGTGGAAAAACAGGTTCACGAACCGAACCCAAAGTTGGGCATTGCTTCAAACCCAACCCGGAGTTGTCATATACGGAAAAATAATTTCACGAGCCGAACGTGATATTGGTTCAATCCAAACCTGAATTAACACTGATGGAAAAACAACTTCGCGAACCTAACCCCAAAACAAGGCAGTGGTTCAAACCCAAGTTTTAATTCTCATTTAAGAAAAAGGAGTTCTGCAAGAAACTGCAAGAAATCAGTTCAAACCACGAAGGGAATCAATAAGATTTTTTTGTTCAGCTGATTTTTTGGTTTTGTTTTCAAATAAATGGAGCTCCGAAATATGTCAAGCAAAAATGTGTGCAAAAGCTTTGCTAACACTATGCAACACCAGTGTTGTAAAGTACTTAATGAATTAAGAGAATTTATATATTGCAAGCGAATAATATGATGAGATGTTAAGGTAAAGGATTATAAGGTAAAGCATACTCATCGAGCAGTCCCTTCGGGATACGGATTCGAGTCTTAGTCTGGTATTTTTTATGTAATACTGTATTAGGCCTAAATCACAGTCAATTAAGATAATCACTTAAAAGCTTTATACTATACAAATCATAATAAAGTCAAGATAACTCGCGTTGTTCAATTCATAAGCAACTCATCTTGTGTGCAGAAACCGACTACGAAATCATATTCGATTTCATGTTCACAAGGTTCCAATAAACTAGAAATATGTCAAGTGCAATATGATTATTTTTGGCTCAAATTTATTCTGATTCATAAGGCTGAATGATATCTAAATTGAATTTAAAAAATTTCAAAAAGTGCGAGGGCACGAGAAACATGACAATGGAAAGAGAATAATATTCCAATACTCCAATCAAATTCATATATTATTCCTTGGGCGTCTATATAGAATGGGCACAGCTCGGTTTAGTCAAGTTTATATCAAGTATTTGCAATAGTTTCTCATGTTTTTCCTCATATGCACTGGCTGAGAAAAGGGAAGTTTTAAGTTTCGTTCGATTGAACTTGCTGCAATTCCACTCGCAAATGTGGAATATGGGCGGAAATCGATTTTCATGTAATTTTTTCAAATAAAAATTCGGAAAGATTTAATGAGAACTTCAGTAGCATTTTAAAATAGGCCGGGCAATGTTCGCTAGCATATGTATATGCAATTGTGAATATATATGTGCATAAGTGAACCTTTTGGCCATAAATCAATAAATCTAGTCAAGTTTATAGATCAGATAGTGCTTGGATATTATGTCGAGGATTCGTGGCCCAAGTCCTTTATTATTTGTTAAAAGCTACTATGTTTATAATAATAATAATGAATAATTATAAACTCTAATCAGTTTCAGTTGCCGTTCCCGTTCCAGTTTCAGTTTTTAGTTCATTTCGTTTGCACACGCCAAATAAAAGAGAGTCCCGAACAACAAGTCAAGTGTCGAAAATTCATTAAATTTACAAGGACACAACTTTGGACAGCGCACTCGCTGTGTGTGCGTGTGTGTGTGTGTGTGTGTGTGTGTGCGAGTCTTTTTTGTGACCTCTGACATTGCATTTAATCTCGTTGACAGCACTTAATACGCCCCCGAGTAGTAAAAGCGGCGACGCCCGCCCGAATAAAAGCTCAGTTCAACTTGTGGGCGGTGCGGGTGGCGCAGGGTCGAAAGCGACAGGATTGTGGAGCGGGAGGGGGAGGAGGGTGGGGCGGGTGTGTTCCTGGTGTTAGCTTCGGGTTGCTCGTTGTTGTTGCTGCTGTTGTTATTATTTTCGCTCTTGTGTGCAGCGGATTATTTAAGTTTACAATACGCTTAGGGGTAATTTTAATCTGTTGCAAATTGTTTTTGTTGCTTGCCTCGCTGCAGACGCAACAATCGGCGACGCGCCAATCCCCACAGCCCCACAGCCCCGCCCGCACCACCGTCAGTCAGCCGCACCGTGACAACAGTCGGACAAGCCACCCAAAAATCAGCTTCTATAAAACATCTTTTTGCATTGCCTCAGTTGCTGCTGCTCTAGTGCCTGTTTTTATACCCTGTACCCTTTAAAAAGAGGGTCCACGCATGTAACAAGCAGAAGCAATCCAATCTCATAGAGATTGGCACGCGGAGCTAATCTTGATATTTGACATATTTCAATATATTTTCCCACATATCGATAAATATCGATTTATCGACTATTATCAGAGCTAGATCAGCCAAACTTGGCGTGTCGCTTCTCGTGTAGTGAATAAAGATAAATAATATTTCACTTTCTGAATGCCTCATTCAGGCCTCCAAAAAATGGGGGAAGAAAACTTCTGTATAAAGGTCTCCCCTTGCGCTTTGGTATATACTAAATTCTTATATATCTTATTCAACTTCCAAAAGATCAGACTTTAGACACCGAAAATAATCTAGAACTCATTGCTAAAGCATGGCGTGGGGCAAAGAAAAATAGATGAAGCACAGCTGCTGTGGGTTTTTTCTAGTAGGGTATCTCCTAGTCGCGCACGCCCGTCTAAATCACTATTATTCGTGTTCTTTTTTCATGTGGCATATACTTGCTCGCATTTGTGGCATATTTCATGGATATGGTAATCCACATGCGTGTATGTGGGCAGGGTTGGGGCGAGCTGGTGGCAGGGGCAGGGTTCGACTGTGATTTGGATTTTGGTTTGGCTGCTGCAGGGGTCCGTGGGTCGTTTCATTAGGCGAGTGAGGCGGCAAGTGGGCGTGGCTGTTAGCCCGTTTGGGGAACAATTGCAATTTCACTTTTTTCGAAAAATGGGTTTTCATTTTGTTTTTTTTTTTGTGTATACAATTTATGCGGCAAGCGCTTGAAGGAGGGTCAGGGTCATAACCAGGGAAAATTCGTTGCTTTATCATTCGATGGAACGAAACATTAGGAAGAGGCAAGTGCGACAGCGCTTAGAACTTGAGGAACGTTGCTGGCAATGGAACACTGCATGTGTAATGAACTCTAAGTGGTACACTGGAAATGGAACATACATACATATAAGTAAAGAGTTAAACTTTAAGTCTTGTTGCGAACTAATACGGTTTATTCATTTCAACTGTTCCGCTGGAAGACGTGCGTGGATGAAACACTTCGGGCGCAAGCGACTTTAAGTGGAACGATGGAAAAGAAATACAGACTTAAGCAAAGGTTAGTTCATTAATTCAATTCAACATGCTGCACAATTGGGTATCTGATCAATGACGATTGTTGCATTCCTGCTTGCTCCGAGTGGAACAGTGGCAATGAAACACGGCTGAGAGCCGTGCAAGGCGCACAGACAAGCATTAGATATGCCTAAGATGCCTGATTACCGTTACACTGTTTTATTTCCGCATTCCGCCAACTATAAAATCAATGCTGAAATGAATTGAAGCAAGACGTGACACAGAGCAGAGCACATTGTTTCACTTCAGCATTCCGTTGAGCACAATTTGATATTAGGGCAATATCGATTGTTTTTCCTTCCCGCTTGCTCCGAGTGGAACAGTGGCAATGAAACACGGATGAGCGCCGTGCTTGGCGCACAGACATACATTAGATATGCCTTGACGCCGGCTAAGATTCCTGTGGACAGCCACAGTGTTTCATTTCCGCATTCCGCCAGCGATAATCTCAATGCTGAACTGCGAAAAGCCTCACCTTTGCGAATTCTAGTGAACGGTGCAAATGGAGCAAAGTTTTTAGCACCAAAAGATGCAAGTACTTTTTGATACGATTAGCTTCTCAACATGTGTGCCACATAATATCCGCACACTATTTGCGTTTTACAGAGAATTACGCATAATTGGCAGCGAAGCGGCACGTACCAAAATCAATTCCCATTTACTGAATAAGTGGTCCATAATTTTTATTCTTAATTATCCCCGCTCGGTGTAGTTTATGCTAAATATTTTCCAATTACAACAACAGTTTTCAAATTCGTTAATCAGAAAGAAAAAAAAAAGGAGAAAGTGGGAGGGAAAAAATTGATTTGAAAATTGCGAATTCTCCACATAGCGACACGTGGCCAGATGCCAATGAGATCAGCGATCGCCGCTGACATCATGCAGAAAAATAAAAGTATATTAAAATAATATGGAAAACCATAAACATAAATGGGCAAATGATTATAATAAAAACAAATCAATGGAAACCCAAAACTGCCAGCTATATATATACGTATATACATATAAAGAAAACTACTTCAGAATAAAGAAAATAAAACCAATTTTTGATGGCGCATTCGTGAGTGAATCAATTAAATGAAAATGAAATAATTGAAATAAGAAAAATAATTAGTTTAACTCACCCTGTGGCTGGGGCTCGGGTACGGGCTGACGATCTTGATCGCGATCTTGTTCGCGATCTTGTTCGCGATCTTGTTCGCGATCTTGTTCGCGATCTTGCTCGCGATCTTGATCTTGATCCTGATCGGGTCGTGGTTCGGGCTCGGGTTCAGGTTCGGGTTCGGGCTCATCTTCCTCTTTATTGGGGCAACCAGCCTCGTCTGTCTCATCGTTACAATGTATCCGGCCATCGCAGCGCATAAAGAGCGGCAGGCAGCGATCGTCGCACTTGAATTCATCATCTTTGCAAACTAAGTAAGGCAAAAAGCGCAAAGCAAAAGGAATGCAAAGGAAATAAATAAATGAACTTATCGATTTAAAATAGCTGATGAAACAAAGTTTACAAAACGAATGAACGAACGATGAGAGATCGATACAAAATATCGATCTAAAAATAAATCGAATCTCGAATAGCTGATGTATAACTAAGCGATTGATCGATTGATTGATTAACTGATTGAATGAAACTTGGTCTATGTTTGGGCCGAATTTAGGGCTCTCAATTCAGACTTAAGAATATATGACGATCATTTTTTATTGATTGATTAATTTGAAATTGATTGACGTAATAGAATTGATCATGTTTTTTGATTGATTGATTGAATGAAACATGTTCTACCTTAAGGTTAATTTGTGGGCTCTCAACTCAGACTTAAGATTAAATGACGATAGTTTTATAATTGATTGATTGATTGATTGATCACAAGAAACTTTCTTTATGTTAAGGTTGATGTCCGGGCTTTTAACTCTAATTAGAAATTTATTGACGTAATAGTTGATCATATTTTTTGATTGATTGATTGATTGATGTATTAATTGAATGATTGATTCAAAGTCGGTATATTTTAATGCTGATTTGGGGGCTTTTAGTTCTTATTTAAGTTTAAATTGCATACAAGAAATGAGGATCTTGTTTTTTGATTGATTTGTTGGTTGATTGATTGCTTGATTGAGTGAAAAGAGGTCTATGTTAAGCCTGATTTTTCGACTCTCAAGTTGAATTTTAGTTGTCATGACATGTGATTAAGTTGAAAATCGAACTTTATTATTGATTGATTGATTGATTTAGTGAAAAATTGTCTATTTTTAGGCACATTTTTCGAAACTCAATTCGATTTTTATACTAAATAATATGTGATAAGAGTTAATGATCGTAGTTTTTTGGAGATTAATTGATTGATGTTATTTTTTACTATAACTTGGACTGATTTGCGGGCTTTCGACGTGAATTTTCGATTTAATGACATGTGATAGAATTGACGACCTATGTTGTTTTTTTTAAGATGATCATTACCCTCGAGGGTCCCGGTACAATCCTCTTCATCTTCGCCTTGGGGACAATTATTTTTGCCATCGCATCTCATCTCGTCGCAGACGCGAGTGTTGCTGCGGTAGCAGTAGAATGTCGAGTCACCTCGGCATTCCGGTTCTCCGGAGCCATCTTCCTCGTCAGTCGGTTCGGTCGTTTCAGGGGCGTTAGGATCTAAGTTGTGTGTAAGTGTGTGCGGGTGTGTGTGTGTGTGTGTATGTGTAGAGGTGTGTGTGTGTGTGTGCGTAGAGGGCACGTTAAAAAACAAATTAGCAGTCTTTTAAACAAAAATATTGTGAAGAAACAAAGCACACATAAAAGGAGCTACATACAGACGAAGACAACACATAGTGGGAGCACGAGTGAGAGAGAGAGATAGAGAGGGGGAAAGGGGGAGAGAGACGCAACAAGCAAATGCGAACACAGTTTAGCGTTAGTATATATGTTTTTTTAAGTGTAGTTTTAAGAATCCCGAATGGAAATTTGCAAGAATCCTGCATCGAGCTTTTCATGCAGGACTCTCTTGATGTCTTGTCATGTCAGCTGTCATGCAGGACACTCTGCCTGACATGTCTGCACTGTTGTCTTCGCGACCTTTTAGACAATCGTTTCAGCTTAGGCCAAACTTATGTTAATCTTTTTACTGGAAATGTTGACAGTATTCCTCGCGTAATCTTTGCATTAATACACAATTTGTTTGGCTTGCATGACCAGGTCCAAGCCAAAGGAGTAAGCGTCTAAACAACAACGACTACTCTGCTTTTTGACACAGGACGGGGTTAATGACATGTCATTGAACACAATTGGCTAATGGACAAGCTCGATGACATGTCACTGAAATTGTCATCGAGCATCCGATAGCCAGCTGGGATAATCAATACAACAGAATTTCTTTACTTTAGGCAGGGCTGCAAGCCTATAGAAGTGCTTTAGTAAATAAATATGCCGGGTTCGCATCTGTTAGGCTTGCAGCCTCGCTTTACAGAGAAAAAGAGAGCGCTCTGTTAGTTACAGTCGCAGTTACAGTTACAGCTATGTTAATTGTTATACAGATTAGTTGAAGGTGCTTTTAAAATGTTGTTAAGGTTTTCGTGTGAGCGTGTATGCGTGTGTGTTCATATATGTATGTGTGTGCGTGTGTGTGTGTGTTAGTGTGCAACAAATTTGTAGACTAAACATTATCGAAATTCCCCATCCAAACACAGCGTGCGCACTGACAGAGACAGAGACAGAGACTAGGAGTAGAGAGTGAGAGTAGGGGCGGGGGGAAACAAACCCTGATTGTTGGGCGCGAGCTGGCACACTTGATTGTCGCCCTCGCCAATGCAATAGATCTCAGTGCGCTTGACCTCTTGGCGTGCACTGCAGAAAGCCGGATTCTCATCGGAACCGTCGTCGCAATCCTCCCGCCCATTGCAGATATCATAGCAGGGTATATTCGCAATATAGCCGCTCTCGCACTGAAAACTATCATCGTTGCCATTGCATTGATCGAAACGCGGCACGCTGGAGCTATCAACGGACGTGGACGTCGGCTCTTGCGGCACGGGCATGGGCACAGGCACAGGCACAGGCTGGCCGCTGCGGCGGACACAGAGCTCGGGATTCTCGTCGGAGGCATCGTCGCAGTCGGCGCGTCCATTGCATATGTTGTAGCAGGGTGTGCTCAGCTTGTCGCCGCTCTCGCACTGGAAATCATCGTTTTCCGACTCGCAGTCGGTGGAATTTGTTATCGAATTCTTTCGATTGCGATTATCGCACAGTTCCGGACGCTCATCGGAGCCATCTTCGCAATTGTTAATGCCATCGCAAATTTCATTGCAATAGATCTGATAGGGACGGCCGCTGTTGCATGTGAAGGGCTCGTCATCGGAATTGCACAGATCGCCATCCAGATCAACATCCGCATCGGCATCCAAATCAACGTCCGCATCCGCATTTCCATCTGCATCCACATCTGTATCTGTATCTGTATCTGGATCCGCATCTACACCGACATTCTCATCCTCCTCCGGATAGGCCGTGGCCAGCGGCACACTGGGCCTGGCATAGGGATTCGGATAGCGCAGCAAACGACGACGACACATCTCCGCATTCTCATCGGAGCCATCCTCGCAATCGGGCCGCCGATTGCAGGTGTTCGCGCAGGGCACGCTCTCAATTTCGCCGCTCTCGCAGACGAATTCGTCGGTGTCAAAGTCCCGCGGGCTGTTGCACTGATCATCTGTGTGTGTGGGTGTGTGTGTGAGTGTGTGTGTGTGTGTGTGTGTGTTAAATGTGTGTGCGTGTGTGTGGGTGAGTGCATTTGGATAGTTTTTAGCCACAGCTACGCATAAGTATTTATTTACAGTGTTGTGCGCTGCTCGAAAAGCTTTTAGTCAGGAGCTTAAAATTCTACAACTGAAAGCTTGCACAGATCGGCGTTTTCCAACACCAAAAGCGTTTTCGAATCGTTTCGCATTTCGATATTTATTGAGAATTCGTTAAAAGAAACTTACCCAATATCAGACGGAAATAGAAATCATCGTCCAGCGAGGCGCTCTGATTGCCAATCCGATTGTATGTCTGCAGCTGATGGCGCAGCTTGCTCTCGAAGTCCAGCACATCGGTGGGTATATCCAGATTGACAATCACATAGCTCTTGTATTGATCGTTCGTCGGTCTAAACGATAATTGCAGATAGAGATTGATATTAGTTAGCGGTAAGGGGAGGTTGGGTTCGTATTTAAAGCAGTATGTCACTTACTTCAATCAAAAATGATTGATTCAAACAAAATGTGAAATATTCGGTCACTGTGTTTACTATACGAGCGTAAACATACCAAATTTAATGTGTGAAGCGCCTAAAAACTATGAAATGTGCTCTAAAAGCCTGATTCCTGATCGATATTTATCGATGTTAAGGTAACGGCGCAAGTTATCGATTATTTGAACTGAGCTTTAGCTGCGTTCGAAATTTCAAGTCTCTCACTCTAAGATTTGTCGAGCTCGGCAATTGGAGAAATAGATTTATATATATCGATATATATCGACTCCACTATTGACGCAAACCAAGTTTGAATACAAATCGATATGCAAAGAAATCGATAAATATCGATTTTCAGATGGGCATAGCTCGCAGCTCATAAGAGCTAGCGACGTCTAGCTTGGTTTGTATGCTATTTGTATTTCTGACATAGTTTACACAAATCCAGAAGATTTCACACATGGGAGTACCTAGGCCGGTCATTCACGCCGGATGCAAGCATGCTTTAAGCTCTGGCAATCGACTTACCCGACTTGCAGCAGAGTGGAGCGCAAATCGACATCGTCGTCATCGCCCTCGTAGGAGCGCCGGAAGAGCTCGCGCATGCCCAGGCCAATCTCCTCGGTCAGATTGAGAAACTGTTCGCTCTGCTTGTCATTAAAGTCGTTCTCGTACGGCTCATTGACGGTGAATCGTGTGCGATCTGAAATGTGCGTGAATTACAATTGCAGCTGGACTGCGATTTGGAGTTGATGGATTCAATTGAGACTCACATAGAACGGTTTCCAGGCCATCGTTGCCGGAGCCCACCTCGTTCTCGTAATCGTCGGAGGCCCGTTTCCGGGGACTGATCGGACGTTGTTGTCGCTTCTTGAGCGCGGCACGCTTCTTGAGGGCCGGCTTCTTGGCGCGCTTCTGCCTGTGATGGACATCGTTGCCGCCAAAGAGCCGATTCAGCTCGCGACGCACACGCCTCACGCCCTGATGGAACCAATTGCCCTCCACGGCGGGCTCGTCGCTGAGGGGCGTATACGGCTGCAGATTGTCGGACCCCGTGAACGGGGTCTGATCCTCCAGATCGAAGAACATGTTGTCATTGTCATCGAGACTTGAGATTTGCTGCAATTACAAACATTAAGGTTTCATATTAATATGCTTGTTTCCGCTTCTTCTTCTACATATACACATATATTTAAGTTGAAGGATTTGGAGATACTATGGAATATTTGAATAATAAGATGTTTCCACAGTTGTAGTAGATATTCGAAATGATTTCTAAAAGAGTTCAGAATAAATGAAAGGAAAGTAACAAGAGTGCTCTCGTCGGGAGTGCACGACTTGGAGATACCTCAAAACCAGCGCCGAGCTGGTTTTTAGTCTGTATACGAGCTATCAAAATGAAAGGAGATATCAATATGTTTTATACTTATTTCCCACCGACAAATAGGCATATAAGTAGCTATATTATATAGTAGTACGATTTTGAACTCATAAGGCTCGTATCTAGAACACTTGGTAGAGCTCGTAAGGACAAGCTTGCTTAGGATATTTTGAGAAAAAGTTATAATACAAAAAGCTAATTTTTAGCAGATTGTTTCTATATATGTATATAGTAGTCCGATCTGTTTAATTTCGATATATGTATGCTTTGTGAAATATTAAGAGGGACCTAGGCAAAGTTGCATCGAATAACAATCAAATTGAAAGGCAAGTTAGCATAAAGAACGACGGATGAACTTGGCTTTATGTATAGATATAATATTTGGGGTGGAAAGCAATATTATTATATGCAACATAAAAATAGGTCTTCTTTTTTTTTAATTTTACTGAAAGAAGGTTTGAAGCCCAGCTAGTACAATTATTTTCTTTTTATTAAGTTAACTAGAGCTCTACTATTTACAGCGATTTTGTTTGGGCATAGAATACTATATAAACCTTATATTCATATATACATATATATATATATATGAGAGAATTGGCCTGAAAAGCTCTCCACATCAAATTTTATGCACGCAAGCACACATAAGTCAAATTTTTCCAGCTCATTGTGGGTTGTGTTCCATGCTAAAAGCAAAGCTTTCACAGTTTGGCATGCACTGCAAAGTACGAGAGCTTCTCAACACAGCGTCGCGCGCTGTTAAGCTTAACGGGCAAAAGCTCAACGCTGTGAAACTCGCCTGTTAACTGCCTGCACAGGTGCTACTTGCAATGTTAAGTGGAAAAAAAACGGTTGAAGTAGAATTAAGCTGAAGTAGTTGAAGGAAAAATGTAGGGAAGAGTATATATGCAATATAAAGAAAGACTCTTTAAGCTATAGAAGAAAAAATAAATGTAATATTTACTTTCTTTATATTTTGTCTTGCTCATTTTAGCTAATCCAAACTGAGTTCTTGACAATAGCGAAAAAACATACAAATTAACTCATTTTTAAAGCTAAAGCCTTGCGCTTCCATGCCATAATGAAGCTCCGAAAATTTAACAAAGATCGGGATTTAAATACCGAAGTTAATCAAGAATATATTTCCCATAAAGGGGAAAGATGTGGAAATGTGATTTCAGATAAGCCTTAAAGCTGCCTTGGAACGAATTAATTTGGTTTCACAATAGATTTAATTTATTCAGTAGCATAGAAAATATATTCGCAATAAATAAAAAAAAATAGTTGACTTCACTTTTTTGGTTAATCATTTTTATTGCTGATTACAAACGGGCAATGTGCGTGTGTGTGTGTGTGTGTGTGTGTGCGCGCGTGTGTGTGTGTGTTTCACGCCATTTGGCCGCATTTCTTGTTCTTGAGGAACTGAATTCAATGACTTGAACTTCTATAAAAAGCATTTACGCAATTTGTGCCCCAATCGATGAAGCATTTGTTTCTCCTGCCGTTCGATTCCTCAATTAAACCAGTCATAAAGTGCGTAGCAGTGGAGTGTAACCGACTGCTGATTGCTCTTTTTGCAGTTGAATCTGTCGGAAATGAGTCTGATTGATTCCAAAACTGTAAGCCCAGAGCAATTGCTGTCAAACTGTGCCTGAGAAAACACTCGCATTTTATCTGTATATCTTTTTAGAGTAACTTTTGAGCAGCTGAACTGTTAAATTGTCAGTCGCTGGTTCTAAATCTGTAATTTAAAATATTTAAGAGCATATATATTTAAGAGCAAGATATGCCACCTTGCCGGTGCTTCTGCCACCTCTTCCATTATGACGCTCAAACTGTGCGAAACAGAGCTTGTCAAACTTTCGTTTTCTACACTCTTATTTTCTACATTTTAGAAAACCACCTTAAAAGAACAAAATGTACTTCAGTTAAGCAAAGATTCTTTACAAATTTATATTTTAGGCAAATTTTTTCTGAATATGAGAACATTTTTTTTTGTAATTTTTTTAAATTTTTTGTACCTTTTTTTTTTTTGAGTGTAGCTTGATTGCAATTTTCTGTTGCATTTTGTTTGTTTTTCCTTCAAAGAATCTTAATCGCTGCCCGATCGATTATTGCTTTCCCAGTGACCCATATTTGAAAATGTTTTTCAACAATTTTTCATTTGCTTGATCAATTTATGAGTGCAACAAGTTGCAGATGGGGCGAGGGGCGTGCGGCAAATGGGGGGGAGGGGGGACAGGCTATTTTTACACGCCCAATTGAAATTCAAGTGTCAATTC